>PVIC010028094.1:0-23425 GCA_004025085.1 Thryonomys swinderianus
GAATGTCATCAAGAACCTATTTCTCTTCCTTTGCATCCTTCTGTCAGGTTTATTCATTGGCAGATTCCTCAGGGGATGGCACCAGCAGTGATAGACACTCACCTTCAGCTTGCCCACTTTAGTGGCCAAAGGGCTCCAGGGAAGATCCCAGGACTGTGTATCATTGGTCAACCGGTGTCAAAACGCCCATCTTTGCACCAGTTACTATGGCTTGTCTCTCAATGGCAGGTCACATGGCACTGCTGGATCAAGGTGTGCCCAATCTTCAGGGGTGGAAAGGTTAGAAGAGACAGTACTTTTTTTTTTTGTTAAGTCTAGGTCTTGGTTTGTAATTAGGCTGACCCAGAACTCACTATGTAGCCTAGGAAGAGCCAGTTCTTTTAGGAAGAATTGAAGCCCTACTATAAAGACATGGAAAGGGAGGCTGGGTAAGTGCTGTCATTCCATATCTGATGTTTTCCTCATCTTCTTGCAGAATGGACTGGTGTAGTTTTGCACTTAATAGTCACTAGCGTTCTCGTTAATTACACATAACTGATCTCTGTTACAGTCCCCTGTCAAGCTGTGGCCCTTGTGTTTCTTGTGGATACTGAACTGCGGTAGAGAACATGGTTCAGGCCTGAGCCTTGGGGCCATTACATCCTCTTGATCTCAGTGAGTGGTTCAGGGAAGGTGAGTGGCCCAGGAAAAAGCAGTGAGACTGATGAGACTTTATCTCAAACATGAGTAAAAGAAGTTATTGTTACATCTTTAACTTTTTATTATCCCAAACTTCTAATGTGCTTAGTACAATAATAAACAGAGGTAGGCTTCACATACCCACCATCCAGCCTTAGCATTATTAACTCACAGACAATCTTGTTATATTTTATCACCACCCTCAATGGCTTACTTTGGAGCAAATTCCCCAAATCATATCTTTTCATCTATGTATTTTTCGGTACATCTGTAACCGATATATAAGCTCATGGGGGAAAGGACATGGTATTTTCTATCAAAAGTGAATCTGGGAAGCTGTAAGGGATAAAGTTGCTGTAACATCTTGTCTCCACTTGGAGGAAACAACTGGAACTGTCTAGAATGCAGCAAAAGAGCAAGAAGGAAAGCTAACTCTCAATGACAAATTCTGGACTCTGAATTCAGCTGTGCGTGAAGTAAGCTTTACCACTTTTTCCATTTAAGTCAACCAGAATTTTCCCTTTGGCCACGTTGTCGCCTTGCTTTGACGTCTTGGTATACTTTGAGAGTCACCTGAAGTTTAAATGCACAATTCCCAAGGCTATGATGGCTTCTTCCCTCAAGCACAGCCATCTCTGCCTGAAGGCTTTCTTTCGTCATGGGGCTGTGCTTGTTTCCTGCAAATAGCAGACCAAAAGTGGCAGGGAATAAACATCCCCCAGAGCCATAGTCAATCACGAGGGACATAAGGATCTCAGCTTCCTTGCCGCTTGGTGAAACAGCCCTGAAGTATGCCATACAGTGTGTGGGAGCCCTGCCGGGAGGGAGCCCTATTATCCCTGACAGTAACTTTACCCTTAGTGTGCCTGCTATTGCCTTCTTTCCCTTCCTGATTTACTTTCCTACTATACATCATATTTCCTCTAATTGTCTCCTACCTACACCATGTATTCCTTATTTCTAGCTTCAGGATTTGCTCTAGAGAAAACAACCTAAGACATCCCTTCCCCTTTTCTTTAAGCTTCTGTGTTTCCATTTACAATCATTCTGGAATTAAAAAAAAAAAAGAAAAAAAGAAAAAAGTCCTAAGTAATTATGCTCACATTTCCCATCCCCAGTATTTTCTTGGGACATGAAAAAATGGATACTTTTGGGAAATGGCGTCCCTGCTCTCTGTGCCCTATCTGTCATCCCAAATGCTTTCCACCTGAGGATCTTGCTACAGAAGCCAGCCAGGTCTCAGGAACCCCTGGTTTGCAGTGGGCTCACCTGCAGCGTAATAAGATCCAGGTTCTATTCCCATGGGTACTTGAGGCTCTGATGAGCACAGTGTGCACCCTCACAGCCTGGCCTGATGGTTCAGATGTACACACGGAGGGATTCTCAGCTTATCCTCTTCAAGGTAGGTTTCCAGCTTTGATGACAAGGAGGGGACAATCTAGTAATGAAAACACACAATACATGAGTGAAACAAGTAGCTTCAAAGAAGAGCTTCAGAAGCATTTTTTAAGTTACTCAGTATTTTCAAACCATAAAGAAATCACAAAGTAAGCTGAAACAGCAGCAGCAGCAGCAGCAGCAGCAGCAGCAGCAGCAGCAGCAGCAGCAGCAGCAGCAGCAGCAGCAGCAGCAGCAGCAGCAGCAGCAGCAGCAGCAGCAGCAGCAGCAGCAGCAGCAGCAGTAGTAGCAGCAGCAGCAGCACAGTTTAAGTAACCCAGAGCAGCAGTCACAAAGCCCATATACTTTGCTCAAAGGAAAGTCCTCTTAGACTCTCACTCAGGGCTTGGTTACTCTTACTCTACACACAGCTCCAGCATCAACACTGTATTTTGAGCAGAGAGGTAACACACACAGCTGGAGCTGCAAGTGAGAACAGTAAATGAAGCAGACAAGAGTTGTGACTGCGTGGAAGAGGCCATTGATCTGTGCTATGCAGGAATGTGTGTTGAGGGAGTCTATTTTTCAGGGGAAAAATAGAAATTGGGATTTTCATGTAAAATAACCTCACTTTTATATATAAAAAAAGATTTAAACACTTATAAGAAAAACAATGTGTTGGCCTGGTACACTGGAGGTGTGACTTTGCCTCAGCACGTTAGGTATGAATTCTCCATTTTGCCAACATTGCTCTTACTCAGTTCAGAGGCAACACTTGAATTTTGGTTCCTTTGTTATTAATTTACTGGGTAATTTTTGAGCATGGGGCCTCAGTTTTGTTTGTCTTCTTGGCAAATACTTGTCAGAGAAATCAATGAATGTGTCATCATTTGCGGAAGTCATTCTTGTTTTGGTGGTGTGGGCAGTGTTCTTAGTTCCCCAAAACAAACTTTCTGTATGCATCCTGGAGACAATGGGGTGGGTGCCTGGGGGCTCCTGGGGACACAGAGGATATGTTTTCCTCCTTTCTCTTGTGTTGACACAATCGGCTCTCAAAGGTTACAGTTCCTCTGTGGGCGGCTGGCCTATACCATCCGCTCTCTGCTTTGCCTGATTTGGTTCATTTCATCCAGGCTGGAACCTTGGAGACTGGAGGCCTGGCTGTGCACACACATTCCTTCTTGTGCAGATCTAAAATAATCTCTTCCTGTCTGTCTTAAGTGTTCAAGCAGGTTATCCTGTGGGGCTTTTTCGGGAGTGTGTCTCAGCATTAACCTTACAGAGCACATGGGCATTGGTAAGTGCTGTTTATGAAGGACTGAACAATTTTTCCATGTTTTAAAGATAGTCTTTAATATTTTGCTCCTCAGGGTCATGAGATGGTCTTAGATATTTTTTAAAAGTTCATTGTATTTATTTTAGTTTTGTTTGATCCCAAGAGTATTATATATCAATTGTTCTGGAAGTTCAAATTAAAATTATATAGAATTCTGTTCTGTATTAAGCATGATGGCATTTCCATGTCCATTTTCTTCTGCATGTTTGAATGCACATCAGAAGTTGGTTATGTATATGTCTGTATGTATATGCATAGTTATACAAGCATATAAAAATGAACATACATAGAGGTATGCTCATAATTGAACATAATTCATACATTCAAAGTTTATGCTTGCTTTTTCACTTAACATTGAGTTCTCTGCAAGTATCATTTTTAATGACCACAAAAAGCTGTATCATGTTTTGGCTTATTTAATTGCTTATTCAGAGCTGGATGTTGGGTCATTTTCATGCAGACTTTTATTAATACAAATAACACTGTAATAATGTTTCTCTGTATATATTTATATTTATCATTGTTTTCTTAACATTATTCCTTTTAGAAATGGAATTAAAGGGTTGGGGATTTAGCTCAGTGGTTCCAGCATCTTCCTGGCAAGCACAAGGTCCCAAATTCAATCCTTGATAACCAGATACCACAATGCCAGGCATGGTGACTCACACCCAAGAGCAGTCAGTACCACACACCACAGTGGTGGGTGGTAGTGGCTAACACCTGTAATTCCAGCACTTGGGAGGCAGAGGCAGGAGGATTGCTGTGAGTTTGAGGCTTGTCTGGGCTACATAGTGAGCTCAGGGCCAGCCTGAACTACAAAGTGAGACTCTATCTCAAAAAAAAAAAAAAAGAAATGAAATTAGAGGCATCTCTTGAGAGACCCTGAAGTAATTTCAATAAACCCTTTTAAGAGCTGAAGAGAGAGTATTCCTAGCTCTGCTGAATTTTTGAACCCCAAAAGCTAGCTTTCTGTTATTTTGCTTGATTATGTAAAGAATACTCACTTTAACATACATATCCTTACTAGGTGTGGTGGCACATACCTATAATCATAGAACTCTGGAGGCCAAGGCAGGAGAATCACAGCTTCAACCCCAGTCTGGACAGCTTGGTGACTTAGTGAGACCCTGTTTCAAAAGAAAAAAATAAAGAAAAGACTGGACATGTAACTCAGTATGAAAGCTCTGGGTTCATTCCCTGGCACCATAAAACAATCAAACAAATAAACAAATGCATAAAAATTGATTTTTGATTCATCTGGGGGCAGCTGTTTGGCAGGCGACAATTCAGAAACTCGTTTCTTTCACCTTCTGGCTCTTCTACTTTCAATATGTGGCTTCTAAGGCCACTGAGCTGTGGAAGTGAAGGAGCATGGGAGATTCTTTAAGGACCAAATGCTCCTGGGAAGGGACTGGAGCAGGACTCACACTCACTTATAATTTTTCCTTATTTCATGCAAGTCCATCAGCAAATCATGTTGGTTTTGTCATCAGTCACCCCTTAACTTGTCCAGCTCTGCTTTTCTCACTGCACATCCAGTCCTGGGCACCATCATTATCCCTCCGGGTCATTCCAACAAATTCCTGACTGATCTCCCTCTTCCACTTTTCCTTTGTAACCTACATCCTATGTTTCACTAAACAGATGTTGTTAAACACCTCCTGACTCATGACACTCCCCAGGTAAAAACAGTAAAAATTCCACTTGAATTTATACTGAAATCCAAACTTTTTTTTTTTTTTTTTTGTGGAACCAGGGATTGAACTTGGGCCCTTGTGCATCCAGGTTAGGTGTGGTACCACTTGAGCTAAATCCCCAGTCCTTCCAAACCATTTTTTAGTAGCTATGATGCCCCCTGGTCCAAGCCTTGTCTCTTCTGCAGTGTCACCTTTCACCACTTTGTCCTCTAAATGCGGCCCAGATGGTCACCATTTGCCTCTTCATATTTACCACCTGTAGCCTTTAGCATGTGCCACTCCTTGTCCTCAGTGCTTGACTCCACCTTTCAGGTATCAGGATAGTTTTATGGTTTAAACGCACTGGGTTATGATGTGTTGCTTTTTTGTATATTTTTAGATGTTATCTGCTAATTTTTTTGTTTTGAGACAGGGTCCCACTGGGTAGTTCAGGTTGGTCCTGAGCTCACTGTGTAGCCTAGGCAAGCCTCAAACTCAGCAGTCCTCCTGCCTTTGCCTCCCAAGCTCTGGGATTACAGTATCTGCTAATACTGTGTGGGACATTTATGCATCTCTGCTCATGAAAAATATTGCTGTATAGTTTTTATTATGGCTTTGGAATCTGCGTAAGGCTAGCCTCATTTAACAAGCTAAACATTTTCTCTACTTTCTAAAATGATTTGTGTAGGATTGTTTCTTTTTTCTTTAAATGTTTGATAGAATTCATCAAAGAAGAAATCTCGGCTTGAAGTTCTCTTTGTGGGAAGGATTTAAATTATAAGCTCAGTTTCTTTAATTGGCATCAGGCTGTTGAGGTTTTCTATTTCTTCTTGGAAGAACTTTGGTAATTTGTGCTTTTTCAAGAATTTTTCTATTTCATCTAGGTTGCCAACTTCATAGGCATAAAAGGGATTCTAATATTCTTTTATTTTCATTTTAATATCTGAGATGTCTGTAGTGATACCTTCAATTTTACCTTTGATACTGTCTTCACTCATTTTTTTCTTAATTAATCTTTCTGGATTTCTTAATTTTTATTGATTTTTTTCAGAGTCAGGTTTGATTTCCCTCTGTTATTTTTCAGTTTTCAGCCTTGGTGACTTAGTGGATGCTTTCTGACCATTTTACTAAAATGGCTTTCTCTTCTCTCCCCTCCCATTACTTATTTTTGGCTCCATATGTATTTTTTTTTTTTTTTTTTTTTTTTTTTTTTTTTTTTTTTTTTTTTTTTTTTGCTTTTTGAGACAGGGTCTCGCTTTGTAGTTCAGGCTGGCCCTGAGCTCACTATGGTGCCCAGGCAAGCCGCTGCGAACTCAGCAATCCTCCTGTCTCTGCCTCCCGAGTGCTGGGATTACAGGTGTGAGCCACCACATCCGGCACTGTGGTATGCGGTGTTGATTGTTGGTGGGCGTGTCTCCACGCCCAGCATTATATGTGGTTACCGGGGATTGAACTCAGGACCTTGCACTTGCAAGGCAGGCACCGAAACCACTGAGCTAACCCTCCGGCCCCATATGTAATTATTTTTTATTTGCTCATTATTTGCATGTGGTGTTTTGCTGCTGTATCATTTATAGATGTTGGAGAATAAGTCTACCCAATATGTTAATGTGCATCATGATGAATTTTTTTTTTTTTGAGACGGTCTCGTTTTGTAGTTCAGGCTGGCTCTGAGCTCACTATGTAGCCCAGGCAAGCCTCGAACTCAGCAATCCTCCTGTCTCTGCCTCCCGAGTGCTGGGATTACAGGCGTGAGCCACCATGCCCAGCATTGTGGTATTCGGTATTGATTGCCGGTGGGTGTGAGTCTCCATGCCCAGCATTGCATGTGGTCACCGGGGATTGGACTCAGGACCTTGTGCTTGTGAGGCAGGTGCCGGAACCACTGAGCTAACCCTCCGGCCCCCCCTTTTTTTTTTTCTGAGACAGGGTCTCACTTTGTAGTTCAGGCTGGCCCTGAGCTCACTATGTAGCCCAGGCAAGCCTCGAACTCAGCAATCCTCCTGTCTCTGCCTCCTGAGTGCTGGATTACAGGCGTGAGCCACCATGCCTGGCACTGTGGTATGTGGTATTGATTGCTGGTGGGTTGAGTCACCACGCCCAGCATTCTATGTGGTTACCGGGATCAAACTCAGGACCTTGCGCTTGCGAGGCAGGTGCTGGAAACACTGAGCTAAATCTCCGGCCCATCATGATGAATTTTTAAGGATACAGCTCCTTGAGAATCATCTTGCAGAACAAAGTTCTGTGCAGAATATTTGATATAGGCCTGTTTATTCATGATTTTGACGTGAAGGGCATGGAATCTTGGAATTATTGCTAGGAACTTGTGGTGGAGGGAGCCCAGTGGAGGACATAGAACATGCTACTACTTAGTGTGGTTTAGGGCTCCTATGTGACTCCTAGGGCAAGCCTCAGGTCTGGTTTCCATGTCACAGAATCCCCACCTCTGAGATGCAGGCTGTGCAGCATGTCCAGCTCTATGATCCCTCTGGATCCCCTGGCATTTGCACAAGTTCTGGCTCTGCTCCTTGCCAGGTGTATGACCTAAGAAGTAATTCCTTAATGTCTCTGAGTCCCCGATGCTTCTGTGTCAGATGATCTGGTGAGAAAAGTGCCTATTCTGGGTTTACAAGAGGGTTAGATGAGATGTCCATGAGAAACACGTCCCCCCATGTGTCCCCTGCATATGGGACGTTCCCTCAACCCCTGCGATCTCCAGAGCGTCAGCTCCACACCAAAGGGGAAGTGTCAGCTGGTAGTCACTTTGCATGCTCTCTATCCCCCCACCTCCATCAGTGTGCTTAGATGTCAGGTTCTCAACAACACTTCTGAAATTTATTCTTCCTGTTGTTTATTCAGTCCAGAACTGCAGTGTCAGTGTCCTGAAGCTCAGCAGGAAAGGCATAGTCTCCATGTCGGGCCCTCGGTTATCCTGGCTGGTGCCTGCTTGTCTCAGGGGAGCTGCTGCTCTCCCTCTTGGGAATCTTCTAGCTTCTGAGTCCATGGGGAAGGCACAGGACTCACAGAGACCCTGTGATCCCAGCGGAGCATTGGTTCTCATCCACAGGAGTGTATCTACCTCCCTTTAGCCATGGTTTGCAAACTCCAGACAAGGTCCTGTGCCATTTGCTAACCAGGCCTGGCAGGAGCTTGGACATTTACTCAAAGGGTCCAGTATTCTGACATAAAATAAGATAGACCCAGCTGGGTCCTGTAAGAACTCCCCAGGCAAAGGGCTGCTGTAAGTTTGCAGTTTGCTCATAGCAGTTCCACCACAGGAGGAAAGAGTTTGTGTGCACTTTACTGCTGCTATCTGTGCCCTGTGGCTTTTTTGGTGGAGCTGGAGCTACCTTATGTTGCTCCTCTGGGTCCCTCCGCTGACATCTTGTAGTGAAGGGGCAGACACAGTGTCAAGGATTCACATTAAGGTCTCCCATTGGCTGGTCCTTTGCAGAAGGAACTTCACTATGTGCTCAGAGCCAAGGAGCACATGCTGCCCCAAATTCTTCCTTAGGGGGACCTGGCCACCCTCCCAGGATACCCTCCATGTTCTCTCTAGCTTCCAAGTGTCCTTAGAAGTAGAATCTTCTGGATTCAGCACCAGATGAGGTGGGTTCAGGTCTCCACATTTGCACATGTAAACACCATGCACTTGGCCCCACCTCCTTGTCATCATTTCTTTCCCTGAAGATGGAGATGTCAACAGTATCTGGTTCGCGGGGCTCTTACAAGGGTGAATTGGCACACGGGCTTCCCCTCTTGATTCAGCTCAGCTTTTCCAGCTCCATTCTCTCCCTGCATTTTCCTCCATGTCTCACTCTCCTCACCCACTGCCCCTTTCCAAGGGTATGTTGAGATCCTGCTCATTTCCCTTTCTCTGGAATTAAACGAGCTGACTTCTTGTGTGTCATGAGTGCCATGTTTGTGTTAAAAAAACCCACCCACATTTCTTCATGTGCATCTTAATTCAGTCATTCAATAAACATCAACTGAGAGACTTCTAGGTGTCAAGCTGCTTCCAGATACCAGAGATTCAGAGAACTGAGTTATGGTGGCCCTCAAGGGTACAGCCATGGAAAAATATCCATGAAACAACCTCATGTGTGATGGTACAATGAGTAAAGTGGTGTTAGAATGGTGGGCTTTGGGAGCTTTTCCTTGTTTTAAATTTAAAAAGAATTTGAAGAGGAGAAAAAATGTTTTAAAAATGTACATCTCCAAACACAGCTATCTCTTCTAATAAATTTTTTCCTTCAAATGTCCATAGCCTTGGATATTTAAGGTGAAGTATGTATTCCTCAGTTTATCCATGTTTCCCAAGTGCTTGGGATTTATACATGCACCCACATATAAATACACACAAATATGCATGCACAGTTGGCTCTCTATGTTTATGGATTCTGTCTCTGAACTTAGTCAAACCACGGATTAGAAATATCCAGAGAAAATTGCATCTATCCTGAATATGAAGAGACTCTGATTTTATTCCCCAAACAATATAGTATAACAACTATTTATATAACATATAAGTTATATTAGGCATTATAAGGAATCTAGATATGATTTCAAGTATGTGGAAGGGTATTTGTGTGAACATGCAAGTTCAATGCCATTTTATACAAGGGATTCAAGTATTCAGATTTTAGTGTCTGACAGAGGTCTTAGATTCAATCCCCCATAGGTACTAAGGGATGAATACACACACACACACATATGTACATGTATATAAGTTTATGTGAGCATAAATTCATCCTGCTTTATTTATTTAGAGTACCATAAGGTATTCCTGTGTTGTTAGAATTATTTGCTATAGCTGCTGAATGCTCTCACATGGCCAGATTCAAGTTGGAGATTGTGATATCCCCTACCCCCGATGCCTAAGTTGCTTCTGTTATTCTGGATCTCTTCTATTCTCTTCTGGTTCCAAATGAAGTTTTGGATTATTTTCTCTAGTAATGTGAAATATACTGTTGGGTTTCAATTGGAACTACATTGAATCTATGCAGCAGGTTTGGAAGGATGGCCATTTTCATTATATTTGTTCTTCCTACCCAGGAACAAGGGATGTCTCCGATTTTTGATATCCCCTTCGATCTCTTTTTCAGCGTGCTGTAGTTTCAGAGAACAGGTTTTAAGACCTGCTTGAGTGCGGACTCAGCCTGTCATACCACAACCACTTCAAAAGACTTAGCACTGGACCCAGAGTACCCTTGTTTTTATATTGGCAATAAAATTTTAGACTTTTTTATAATTAATTAAATGTTGACTGCAGGCTTGTCATACCAGGAGCCCAAAGTGCTCCTGGCTCTGATGGGACCACACGATTTCTCCCTCTTCCCTCTGTATGCAGAGAGACCTAGTGCACACCGCTGATTTGGGAGGTTTTTGGAAGCTTCTTCCAAGGGCAAGGCTTTTCCTTTCTGGGGAATGGGCTTCCATTTTAAGGGCCTAAGTCACCACTGCGGGATGAAGCTACTTGAGCCTTTGGTCAGGGTTTTGGGGCCTTTCCTTCTGTGTCCTCCTCTCTGGGCTTCTGTCATTCAATGATGCTCTAGGGAAACCATAGCTCTTCCACAACCACTTCAAAAGACTTAGCACTGGACCCAGAGTAGCCTTGTTTTCATATTGGCAATAAAATTCTAGACTTTTTTTTGATAATTAATTAAATGTTGACTGCAGGCTTGTTTTGTTTTATGCCTCTACTGTGATGGTGTGGCACTTGGTGGCTACTTGTCATATTGTTTATCACACTTTTTTGTTGTAGTTATTTAATTTTGTTTTCCCCATCAATCTCCTGTATGCACTATGAGCTCACAGGCGACATGGAGGTCTGACCTGTTGTACTTTTTTGTTTTTAGGTATTCCTTGTGCTTTTCCTCCAGAGAATGAGGACTTAGGGTAGGAACTGACCATTGTCTTGTAACTGGAAAAAATAACTGTACATGTAGGGAATACTAATTGTTCCAAGACTAGGCAAAATCTTGCTCAGGCAAACTCCCTTCACATCAGGCTGTTTAAAAACCTAATCATAGTGCTCGCTTCAGCAGCACATATACTAAAAACTTAATCATAGGGAAAGCAAGTGGCAATGGAATTAATGTAACTTACATATTGATTACTTATTTACTTCATTAAGCATTTATTCTAGTGGAATTTATTTGGCTTCTATGATATTGAGGGTTCTCTGCCAGGCACCAGGGGTATACAGTTTTTAAAAGCTTTGTTTTCGTCTTTATGCAATGTTGCATCTTTAATTATTCATTGAAGAAATATTTACTGAATGTCTACTACCGTTTGAAGTGGGGGAATTACATTTACGAACAAAGCAGGTCAAAAGAATGGACTCTCGCCCGGCGTGGTGGCTCACACCTGTAATCCCAGCACTCAGGAGGCAGAGGCAGGAGGATTGCTGAGTTCGAGGCTTGCCTGGGCTACAATAGTGAGCTCAGGGCCAGCCTGAACTACAAAGCGAGACCCTGCCTCAAAAAAAAACAAAACAAAACATAAATAGTTGCTGTCATGTCTGAATCACAAAGCAAGATTGTGTTTACGGGTAACGCTCAAACGTGAGCTTCTTGTCCAGTCTCAGTGTTCCAGCAGAACCATGTTTGATGCTACCCAGTTGCACCTGTTTTTTGGATAGCTCTCCCATATGTTTTCATCTTGGAATCCTGATTCATCTATTTATGAATTACCCTCTTAATACAGCAAAAAGTGCCAACTATCAGGAACACATGGGCTCATTCTTCATTGAACTTAAAGCCTAATGGGAGGAAACCACCAAATAGTTATCTATTATATTTCATTCTTTTTTTTTTTTTGATTCAGGGTCTCACTTTGTAGTTCAGGCTGGCCCTGAGCTCACTATGTAGCCCAGGCAAGCCTGGAACTCAGCAATCCTCCTGTCTCTGCCTCTCGAGTGCTGGGATTACAGGCATGAGCCATCATGCCTGGCCAGTTATTTATTATAAAAGTCATAACAGCAATGAGTAGGACATAAAGGGAACCTCAGAGTGTGGGGTAGCACCTGAGGTTGGCTTCTCTAGTGCAGTGGTGTTGGGACTGTATCACAAGGTAGGTCACAAGGAATTGGCAAGATGAGGGTATAGCTTGGATGAGAGAGTGCCAGAGGAGCAGGGAGTTTCAGCACGTGCGAGGGCCCTGTGGTCAGATCCACTGTGGCTTCTTTAAAGAAACCAAATAAAGACTAAAATGATTTTGCACTCAGAATCAGACAGTGACAGTAAAGGAGTGGCATGATACTCATGGTATAGAAAAAGACCAGACCATGTAGGGCTAAGCAGGCAACTCTGAGACCAAGTTGTTGTGTTTTTAAATTTTAAAGGATGAGAAAGACATGGTGAGCCTTTTGTTTTTTAGGACACTTCTTCAGCTATTAAGTGAGGGAAATGAATTGCAACCATGGAGGAAGAAAGACAGGTTAAAATATCATGAACCTTGTCCAGGTGAGAGATTACAAGAACCTGGTACAGGAGAGACGAGTGGTGGAGAAGAGCAGTCTGTAGGTGGAAGGACAGGGTGTGGGGGAGAGGGAGAGGCAGGAGTGAGGATCGCCCTGTACTTGTCTGAGTGTGGTGGTGCTGGGCCCTGGGGAGGGGAAGTGGTGAGGCTTGTCTTGCACATGTTGAGTTTCGGGAGGGCTCGGCCATCCCAGTGGGAAGCTCCCAGAGCCTGGTAGCACTGGGCACTGGGGAGCCTTCTGCTCTGGAGATAAATAAGGGCAACAAGAGAAAGAGCAGAGCACCAGGAGAAAGCGGGGCTATGGCTGAGCCTTATGTTCAGTAAAGAGGATCACTTGGCTCCTCTCTCAGGCTGTGGATTTTGACCATGTCCACAAATGAATGAACCGATACAAGGAGTGCATCCAGTGTTTACTTCAGATTTGTTTGCATCAAGAAAAGTATAGTTTTGTGTTTGTGCTTTGTCCTAGAGAACAGATCCTTTGCTTCTGCCTTGTGTGGTTCTCCAGGCCTTTCATTGGTGCTTCTGCCTTGGCTGTGTTCCTTCCTGGGCTTTCTCCTTTAATGTAGACATTGATAAACTGGGCTCCTTTGGAGGGGTGTCTGCAGGGCAGGTGCAGGTCTAAAAGCATCAATAGAAAAGGTGTGTGCCCAACAGTAAGGAAAGATGGGACAGGAAGGAGTCAGTAAATTGCTATATGCAGTTTTAAAGGTTTCTGTATTGAGCACAGAGCGTAGGGCTATAGAATCTAAAGGAAGAATGGGGCCTACAGGGGGCAAAGTCTGCCTCCAGGAAGTAAATAAGAAAAAAAGAATGAGTTGGTTATGTTTCAACTTTATCATTGGGGGTCATCAGAAAAAATAAGCATGAACTGGAAGCTGACCCTGACTGTGGTTTCTCTGTCCTGCAGATCCTTTCAGATTATTAGGACTTCTGGCAATATTCCCAACTGTAAGCAGGCCTTCCTTCAGCTGCCTCAGCCAGTACTCAGGACCTCTGTGTCTTCCACACTCAACACACAGCCACAGAATTTCAAGGAGAAGATAGTTTGGAGGTTGGTTAATACCCTTGACTGCTGGCATTACGTGTAACCATGATTCTCCTTGTATCTATTCTTGGCTTCTGAAGGTTGGCTGAAATGATTGATCATTGTCCTTCAGGGACTCATGTATTTTCCACTCTGCAAAATATCTTCAAATTATATCAGGCACTTGTGTAAGGATTGGTCACTTTTTCCCCTAAGTATGTCATTTCGTCCAACACTGGTGATTTAGAGGCTATGAAACGTCTGTGGCTTACCTGGTGTGGATCTCGGTGGTGTCATGACTGATGGATGTCTTTGGACATGTGCACCTTCTCCCATCTCACCATTCTCTGTCCTAAGACAAAGATCGCTGTTGCTGTGGAAGAATATGCGCCTGGTGAGGGAAAGCAGGTCTTTCAGTAGAGGGTGTAAAACACTTGGCTACACAATAGCTTCCTGATGTTCATTGAGGATCATTGAGCTTTTTCCTCTAAGGATGTAGCACAGAGTAGATCATGAAAGCTTGTTGAGTGTCACAACACTTTCATGTCCTCACTTGGTGGGTGAGGCAAGTGTCTTAGAGAAGAAGCACTCCTAGGGAATATTGATTGACAGAGATAGGGGAAGGGGTGAGAAGCATAGTCTGATTCTGGAGAGACCTAAGTTTGAATCCTAGTTCTGCTACTTAGTGTTTTTGTGACCTCAGATCAGTGACTTAACTTCTCTCAGTCTTCATGTCCTCAATGGAAAGAATCAGTGATAATATCAAGGTGTTTCCATGATAACTAGATCAGCTAATTGTGCAAACCCCCCCAAAACCACCTGGTGTTAGAAACATACTCACACTCCATCATGCTAACTGCTGTTATTCTCATCTTTAAGATGACTGATTACTCCAGTCTCTGTTTTGCCCCTCACCCTAGCTTCTATGGAAGTGGTGTGGTGACCTGGAAGTTAAGTAAGACCACGTTAAACTTTTAATGGATTTCTCAGAACCTACCATAATGTTCTCCAAATTATAGTGTGGAGCTGTTTTCCAGTAGGATATGTGGAAGTTCCACAAGTGACACTTTTCTTGTTTCCATCTGATTTTTTCTAGCCTGAGACTCACACTGATTTCCAAGGCAGGGCAGGTGGGCTGACAGCCCGAGGTCTGCCTTACTGGGAGATTAGGCTCTGGTCCCAAGTTATAATTAGTATCCACAATAATGCATTGAGAGGTGTTGGCCAGAGGGGGAAGAACTGGAGATATCGCAGCCCCAAATGAGCTCAGGACCCTGGCCAGCGCCAGGGCACCATGGTTCTTGGAACCCCAACATCTGCCATTACTCAAAAGCTTCCTGGTAATTTGAGCCAACTTAATTAAAGAGACAGTTCCCTCTCATTGGAGTTTTTAATCCTTGGAGACAATGAATAGCTGTGAGTCAACCAATTTACCAAGCTCTTTTCTGTGTTTCTTTGTATGGTAGCTTATAGTTTTTGTTTCTTTTCCAGGAGCGCTATTTGGATCCTCCAGGGAGCAAACCAGAGATGTAGGGATGGGTGGAAGAGGCTTATTCTGGAGGGAAGGGGCATGACTACCTCTGAAACATGAGGACAAGAAGGAGGATTGGGAAAGGGAAATTATTATTATTATTATTATTATTTTTTGGAGACAGGGTCTCGCTTTATAGTTCAGGCTGGCTCTGAGCTCACTATGTAGCCCAGGCAAGCCTCAAACTCAGCAATCCTCCTGCCTCTGCCTCCCGAGTGCTGGGATTACAGGCGTGAGCCACCACGCCCGGCACTGTGGTATGTGGTGTTGATTGCTGGTGGGTGTGAGTCTCCATGCCCACCATTGTATGTGGTTACCAGTATCGAACTCAGGACCTTGCGCTTGCGAGGCAGATTCCGGAACCACTGAGCTAAATTTCCGGCTCGAGAAAAGGAGATTATTGAGCGTGCCTTGTCTCTAGGCCTTCAAAGCTAAGGCCCATCTGTCCCCTTGCTTTCCATACAAGTGATTGTGGCTGTCTTGCAGCTCCCTTGCTCTTCCCTGGCCACAGGCCTTTTGGACCTGCTCATCTTTCTATTGCTACTTCTTAGCTAGTAAGTTCTTGTCATGCACTCCAATAACACTTGCCACAATTTGCGATGTTACGTTTCCCCTTGTGGTAATTTGATCAACTCCTGGCCTCTTGAGTTCTAAGCTGCCTAGGGCAGAGAATTGTCTTTCTTCATTGTTGAATTCCCTAGCACCCAGTACATGTAGTAGGTGCTCAAGAACTTCAGTGGATGAGCACATGTCAGTACTAGAGTTTGAGTGTCCATGCCATGGAAAAGCTGAGTTCCTTCTAACTGATAGGACAAGAGTCCCCAAAACAATTTGGGGAAGTAGCCTTTGAAGTCAGTTACCTCTATTCTGGCTCTGGCTCCAGTAAACAAGCCAGCACATCGAGACCTGAGAGATAGCAAGACCAGGCAGCAGTCTGAACAGATAGATCTCTTCTGGCCCTTCCTACATTCCTTAGAAAGTGGTTCCAGAGTGGGTGAGCTTGGGGACAGAGTACCCACTGCCACATTTTCTCTGAGCCAGGGAGCACTGGTTAGCTGAGGAGAGGTAAGAGATGAATAACATCCTATTTCCTTTTGTAGGTTATTTGCTTTCCCCAGTGCTAGACCTAGGCACTCTAGAGACAGGCCCCTGAATTCTGAGCTCTGGGTGATTTGCATTTAATTACTGAGAATGATTTTTTCTTTCTCTTTTAAAATTGTAATGGTGTTTGCAGCATTAAGAGGTTCCTATTGGAATGAAAACACTGAGGTTTAGAGTTAAATATCTTACACTGACTATGTGGAGTCATCTCAAAATAGGTAGTTGATTTTCATAATGGTTTTGCAATTACCTGTAATGATGCCCTTTGGAAGTCTTTAAGGTCAAAGAAAAAAATTATTGGTCAGATGCACAAGATATGGGGAATTTTAGAAACTTTGCTTCCATCCAAATTATTCTAGATGAGGGAGTTTAAGAGAGAAAATGCAGGAGGCTTGGATACCACTTAGGGAGCCCAGCACATCTGTGGACCATCCCTGTCACTGCTGCCGCCCCCATCTTTCTCCATGGAGTCCAACATCTGCCGATGAAGTCCCTCTCTTCTCCTTGGGTTTCCAGGGCCAGGAGAAAGTGAGAAATAGGCTCTGAGGACCCCTGTGTTGGAACTGGTGTTTCCACATGG
Source organism: Thryonomys swinderianus (assembly GCA_004025085.1). NCBI lineage: Eukaryota > Metazoa > Chordata > Mammalia > Rodentia > Thryonomyidae > Thryonomys > Thryonomys swinderianus. The sequence continues at coordinate 16,792 of PVIC010028094.1, forward strand.
TTGGAGGCTCTGCCTTGATCCAGTGCCTCATGGGAGAACACTAAGGACTTCCTTATGAGGGGATATAGTCTTCAAGACGCCCAGACACAGGCAGGGTGAAGACTTGAGAAGATGCTCAGACCCTTTCTTTCTCTCAGCTTTTCACTTTCAAGCATCTCAACAATTATTTGTTTTAATGTGTGTTTTAAATCACTCTCTTTAAATTTAAGTACACTTATTTTAAAAAGCAACTTGGCATCAGAGCCAGAAATGGAAAACCAGTATCACTTCCTACAAATAGAAAGTAAGTGCAAAAATAAATGTGCACAAATGAAGACCCAACAGTGCTTTTCGCTGCTGGCTGGAGACTGCTGCTTGCCTAAGGCTCTGAGCCTGAGGCCTGAGCTCTCTGCTAAAAAGGGAGATTAGCAAGTGTTGTAGGGTGTTTGGGACTTTTCCTTGACGTATTAAGAAGAATTGAAACAGACTTGAAAAGGGGCAAATTTCTCACCATGTGATTTGATGTTGTTTAATTCCGTATCTTTGTATCACCTAAAAATCATCAGTTAACACTAGTGGTACAGTTTGGCCCTTGGGAAAGGGATCTAGTCTTTTTCATAGACACTCTGGGGTCCATTAATTCCCAGATTGTCTTTTATTTTACTTGGTTGGCCTCAGAGGACCCAGCATGAAGGTAAAACAGAAGACAGTTTAGATTCAAGGAATTGGTAATAGTTGTTTTGAGACCATGGTCTGGGTACTGACATACAGTGGAATTGCAAAAGATGAGGTAGTTGGCATGATCAGGAGGGCAGCGAAATGAGGCTACCAGAGAACAGGGACTGAGTGTTGGAACAGAGAAAGTATGAAATCTACTTTCACCATTGTACCTGAGTTTTGTCTTTTGTTGATGGAAGCTTGAGGTACTTACTGATTTAAAGTATTTCTGAGCTCCTTTCTCCCCTCATTAGGACTAGACCCATGCTGCTCAAACTCTGGTCTACAGACTACCATTGGCATCAGCTAGGAGGTTCTTAGAAATGCAAAATGTGGAAGCCTCTACCCAAGACTCCCTGAATCATAATCTGTATTGTAGCGCTCTTCATGGGTGATTGTATTAACACTTAGATCACAAACCCATGTTAAGAGGTAGAAGCAACTCAAGTGTTCATCAACAGATGAATAAATATATAAATTGAATATAGAAAAAGTGGTGCATACATAACTTCAGAAAGTATCAGAACAATGGGATGAGTGTGTTAAAAGCAAGAGGAAGGATTTTAAAGGAGCATTATAACAATGTACATTTTATTGTAGTAAGTCTTAGAGATGTTTTATTTAATTATTCACCATATCTTTTTTTTTTTTTTTTTTTTTTTTTTTGCTTTTTGAGACAGGGTCTCGCTTTGTAGTTCAGGCTGGCCCTGAGCTCACTACAACATTGGGGAATTTATACCAGTATATGACACAAGTTAATTCTCATTTTTACCCACTCCCTATATACCATCCACTCCCTATATACATGCTCTTTTATTTTCTTTTGGTATCATATTTATTCCTTCTCCTCATTCACCTATCTTTTTTAAAAATTTGTTTCATTATTCAGTAAACTTTATTGGTACATTATATACACAGCTCACAATCACACAAAACATTGAGGAATTTGTACCAGTATGTGACACAGATCAGTTCTCACTTTTACCCACATCTCTGCCCACCCACCCCCTATATACATACTCTTATTTTTTTCCAAATCATATTTATTCCTTCCCCTCATTATGTTCCCATACCAAATTCCTTTTGGATATTACAGAAACTATCATACATTCTAGAGCTCCTTTACCTCCACAGGTACTTATATCAAAGAAAAGATCTGATATTTGCATATCTATGTTCTATTTATTTCACTTATTAGTGTGTCCTCCAGGTGTCTCCATTTGCACATAAATGAATCAATCGTCATTCTTTATGGCAGAGAAATATTCCATTAAAAAAACCCCACATCTTCATTTAGTCTCCAGTTGATGGGCGTTTGGGTTGTCACAAACTGAGATTGTCCAAGATTGGGCTATCACAAACTGAGCTGCTATGAACAGAGGTGTACATCTGTTTTTCCAATGTGATTTTTAAAATTCCTTTGGGTATATTCCTAGCAGGGGATTAGCAGGGTCAAATGGGACCTCTAGTCCTAGCTTTCTTAGGAATCTCCACAATGGTTGCACAAGTCTACAGTCCCACCAGCAGTGGAGAAGGGTTCCTTTCTCCCCACAGTCTCGTCAGCATTTATTGTTGGTTGATTTTATAATAGTGGCCATTCTTTGTGGAGTAAGATGGAATCTCAGTGTTGTTTTCATCTGCATCTCTTGAATGACCAGTGATGTTGAACATTTCTTCATATGCTTCTTGGCTGCTTTGACTTCTACCTCTGAGAAGTGTCTATTCATTTCAGATGCCCATTTTTGAATTGGGTCTTTAAACTTGGGGAGACTGATTTAAGTTCCTTGTATATTGTAGATAATAGCCCTTTGTCTGATAAACAGCTAGTAAAGACTTTTCCCATGTTGTTGGTTGTCTTTTAGCGGTGCCAGTGATTTCTTGTGTTGTGCAGAAGCTTTTTAGTAGGCTGAGATCCCATTTGTTGATTCTTTCTGCTAGTTCTTGTGCTATAGAGGTTTTATGCATGAAGTCTCTGCCTAAGCCAATGTCTCCAAGAGTTTTACCTAACCTGTTTTCTAGCAGATTGTTTCTGTTTTAATGTTTAAGTCACGAATCCATTGTGAATTTAGTTTTGTGCATGGTGAAAGAAATAGATCTAGCTTTAGTTTTGGCAGGTTAAAGCCCAGTTTTTCCAGCACCATTTGTTAAAGAGGCTGTTTTTCCTCCATTGGGGGTGTTTGGCTCCTTTGTCAAAGATAAGGTGGCTTAGTGTATCTGGGGTTGTGTCTGGGTCTTCTAATCTATTCCACTGGTCCTCGGGTCTGCTACTTTGCCAGTAGCATACAGTTTTTATCACAGTGGCTTTATAGTAGAGTTTTAAGTTGGGGATTGTAATACCCCCTGCCATGTCATGGTTGCTTAGAATTGTTTTTGCTATTCTAGGTCTCTTGTGGTTCCAGATGAATTTTTGGGTTATTTTCTCTAGCTCCATGAAGTATGGTGTTGGTATTTCAACTGGAATTGCATTGAATCTGTATAGTAGTTGCGAAAGTATAGCCATTTTGACAATGTTGGTTCTCCCTACCCAGGAACAAGGGATGTCTTTCCACTTTCTGATATCCTTTTCTATCTCATTTTTCAGAGTCCTATAGTTTTCAGAGTAGAGCTCTTTCACCTCCTTTGTTAGATTGATTCCTAGGTATTTCATTTTTCTGGGTGCTATTGTGAAAGGGATTGACTCTGCAATTTTTCTTTCAGTGAGTCTGTTGTTTGTGTAGACAAAGGCTGTTGATTTTTGAGCATTGACCTTATATCCAGCAACCCTACTAAATTTGGTAATTAAGTCTAGCAGTCTTTTGGTTGAGTTTGTAGGATCCTCTAGATAGAATATCATATCATCGGCAAATAATGACAGTTTAACTTCTTCCTTTCCTATCTTTATTCCTTTTATATATCTTTGTCTTGCCTGATTGCTATGTCTAATGTTTCCAGTACTATATTGAATAAGAGTGGTGACAGTGGGCATCCTTGTCTTTTTCCTGATCTTAGTGTAAAAGGTTCCAGTTTTTGCCCATTAAGTATGATGCTGTGTTGGTTTCTCATAAATAGCTTGTATCAGTTTGAGAAAAATCCATCTATTCTGATTCTCTGTAGGGTTTTGATCATGAATGGGTGTTGGATTTTGTCAAATGCTTTTTCTACATCTATTAAGATGATCATATGGTTTTTGTCCTTAAGTCTGTTAATATAGTGTATTACGTTGATTGATTTACATATGTTGAACCAGCCTTGCATCCCTAGGATAAATCCAACTTGATTGGGTGTATGATTTTCTTGATAACTCTCTGTATTCTGTTTGCCAGTATTTTATTGAGGATTTTTGCATCAATGTTCATTAGAGAGATTGGCCTGTGGTTTTCTTTTTTGGTGAAATCTTTCTCTGCCTTTGGAATCAAGGTGATGGTTGCTTCAAAGAATGTTTTGGGGAGTAATGCTTCCCTTTCGATTTCATTAAAAAGATTGAAGGGTACAGGCATTAACTCTTCTTTAAAAGTCTTATAGAATTCAGCAGTGAAGCCATTAGGACTGGGCTTTACTTTGTTGGTAGGTTTTTTATTACATTTTCAATTTCCCAGATTGATACCGGGTTGTTTAACATTATTATATCCTCTTCGTTCAGCTTTGGAAGTTCATATGTGTCTAGGAATCTATCCATTTTCTCTAGATTTTCCATCTTTTTGAGTACAAATTTGCAAAGTATGTGTTTATTATCCTTTGGACTTCCTCTGGATCTGTGCTGATTTCCCCATTTTCATTCCTTATAGCATGGATTTGAGCCTTTTCCTTCCTTTGTTTGATAAGGTTGGCTAAGGGTCTGTTGATTTTGTTTATCCTTTCAAAGAACCAACTCTTTGATTCATTGATTCTTTGTATTGTTCTCTTTGTCTCCATTGCATTAATTGCTGCTCTGATCCTAATAATTTCCTCCCTGGTATGAGCTCTGGGTTTGTCTTGTTCCTCTTTTTCTAATTGTCTGAGGTTCATCATTAGGTTGTTTATTTCAGTTTGCTCTATTTTCTGAGTGTAGGCATTCATTGCTATGAATTTCCTTCATAGAACTGCTTTCATTGTGTCGCATAAGTTCCTGTATGTTGTACTGGGGTTGTCATTTAGTTGTAGAAACTGTTTAATTTCTTCTTTAATCTCTTTTGTAGCCCATTGGTTGGTCAACAGAGTGTTGTTCAGTTTACCTGTGTTTGTGAGGATCTTGGAATTTCTTTTGCTATTCAGCTCCAGTTTCAGGGCACTATGGTCTGATAGTATGCAGGGGATAATTTCAGTTCTTTTGCATTTACTTAAGCCTGTTCTATCTACTAGAATGGGATCTATTTTGGAGAATGATCCATGAGCAGCTGAGAAGAAGGTATACTCTGGCTTTGTAGAGTGAAATATTCTGTAGGCATTTATAAGTCCATTTGCTCAAAAGTTTGATTTAACTCAAGTATTTCCTTATTGATTCTTTGTCCAGTTGATCTGTCAATTTGTGATAGTAGAGTATTAAAGTTCCCTACTACTATTGTATTTGTGGTTATCTGGCTTTTCATGTCCACTAATGTTTGTTTTATGTAGTTGGGTGCATTCGAGTTTGGTGCATAAATATTTATGATTGTTATTTCTTTCACTTGGATAGTTCCCTGTATGAGAATATAGTGACCTTCTTTATCTCTTTTAATCAGTTTGGGCTTGAAATCTATTTTATCTGCAAAGATAGCCACTCCTGCTTTTTTGCCATTTTCTGTGGCGTGGAGGATTGTTCTCCAACCCTTTATTTTCAGTCTATGGGTTTTCTTCTGAATTAGGTGTGTTTCCTGTATGCAGCAGATTGTAGGATCTTGCTTCTTGATCCAATTTGCTAGTCTGTGTCTTTTAATTGGCCCATTGAGTCCATTGACATTAATGGTTATGACTGATATGGACATATTCAGAGCTGCCATGTTTCCCTGTTCTTGGTTCTTTTCTTACTTGCTTTTCCCCTTTTCTATTTAGTTTCTTGTTTGCTCCAGTGAGTTCACTCTCTTGGGTCTTGTGGGTATGAAATTTTCTATGTTTTTTTCCAAGATGTTCTTTAGAATGTTTTGGAGTGCAGGTTTTGTATTTGCAAAGTTTTTCAGGTGTTCTTTATCATGGAAATATCTTATTTCCCCTTCTATTCTGAAAGATAGTTTTGCAAGATACAACAGTCTAGGTTGGAGGTTGTTTTCTTGCAGTGCTTGAAATACTTCCCACCAGGCTCTCCTTGTGTTGTTTGTGTTGAAAAGTCTGCTGTGATCCTAATGGGCTTCCCTTTGTAGGTGATTTTCTTCCTTTCTCTCACTGTTTTCAGTATTTCATTCTTGTGTTGTGTATCTGGAACCTTGATAATTATATGTCTGGGTGTAGATATTTTTACGTCATGGCATTTTGGAGTCCTATAGGCCTCTTTTATCTGCATGTCCATTTCTTTTCCTGTGAAGTTTTCTGCTGTTATCTCTGACTACATTTTTTTTAAATCTCTTTTGCATTGTCTCCTGCTTCCTCTGTGACTCCAATAAGTCTTATGTGATTTTTCTTTGAGTCATCTAGAAGCTGTTGGATTGATTTCTCATGGTCCCTTGCTCTTTTCCTTAGATTATGTCTTTCCTGCTCTTTGGTTGCTATTCTGTCCTCTAGGTCTGAGATTCGGTTCTCTGCTTCATTCATCCTACTTCACAAGCTTTCATTCTCCTTCATCATCACCTGGAGCTCTGCTTGAAGCTGTTTAAAAGGTTCCATTGCTTCTGCTATCTTGGATTCTATCATCTCACTGATCTCTTCTTTAATGAAGTCTTTCACTGTGGACAGTATCTCTGTTTTGATCTCAGAGATGAGTTCTGATTTCCATTTTACTAGATTTGTTTTAGTTACCATCTCCAAGAGTCCTGGTGTTTGAGTTTCAGTTTGCTCTATTTCCCTTTTCTCT
>PVIC010028095.1:0-23430 GCA_004025085.1 Thryonomys swinderianus
TTTTTTTTTTTTTTTTTTTTTTGAGACAGGGTCTTGCTTTGTAGTTCAGGCTGGCTCTGAGCTCACTATGTAGCCCAGGCAAGCCTCGAACTCAGCAATCCTCCTGCCTCTGCCTCCCAAGTGCTGGGATTACAGGCGTGATCCACCATGCCCGGCACTGTGGTATGTGGTATTGATTGCTGGTGGGCGTGAGTCACCACACCCAGCATTGTATGTGGTTACGGGGGATCGAACTCAGGACCTTGTGCTTGCGAGGCAGGCACCGGAACCTCTGAGCTAACCCTCCGGCCCCAGAGTATTTTCTTTTATTGCCAAAGGAAGATTGTCATTAATGTTGCCCACAAATCTTTCCATAAATTATTGATTTTTCCTTACCCAATTCCTTCTGGACAGATAACAATATCAAAGCATCAATCATATTCTTTTCCATTTATTCATACATCCATTCATCCTCTTATTCACCATTGATTCAAACATTATATGTTTGTTGAGCATTTAGTATATGCGAACCAACATGCCAAATGCATAAGCAGTAGGCATAGAGTTTTAAACAAGAGACATGGCCTCTGAACTCATAGAGGTTATAGCCCTTTTTCCACTGGCCAGAACTACATAGAGGATAAATTTTACTTGCCCACAGAATTATAGGATTCAGACATCTCCATTATATGTGGGGTTCGGTGTCTACATGGGTCATGACTTGGACTTCTTATTCTTCTTTTACAAATAGCCTAAATACTGGAATGGAAACATTGTAACTAGACTTTTAATTGAAGGATGAAAAATATGCAAGGTTGTGTCTTTTAAAAAATTAAGCATAACACCTTGCATAAATATTTCTCTTGGTGCTATTATAAACATGCAAAATTCTAGTGATAACTGCATATCTATATATATGTAGTATATGCATATTTCATTATATAGTACGTTTTTGATCTTATTCTTAAAGATTTTCATCTGTCACTTGTTACTTTGAGAGAACAGAGCCTGATTGGGGGAATTAATAGACTTGACCTTTAGGGTGAACAGATGCTCACATTAGTTGCTAGATCCTTGGATTCTTTTCAGAGGACTTTGCTAGTCAAACTCAGAAGAGCCATGCGGTCACGGGGAGAAGTTTTATTTTAGTAATAGGTACTGGTTAGCTTCGTAAATTTTTCTTGCAGACAGCTGGTTGGTTCTCAAAAATTGCCTTTAAGAACTGTATTTTGTAAGTTAAGAGCTGAAGCTATTATTAGCTGTGTGTTTGTGGTTGAAACATGAGGTCAGGTTTGGCAGGAAATCCTTCAGGGTGAGCAAAGGCGGCAAGACACAGCCCAGCCCTCCTGTTACCATCAGCTGGCCTGAGGAGTAGCTGATTTCTGGGCACAGAAGGATGCCTTTGCTTTCTGATTCATAGGTGTATGTGCTTTAATAATGGAATGCTGCTTAAGGAGTTAGGAATGACTTGTTGCAATTTTACTATTCAGGATTAAATGTCCTACTAAGAATATACTCACATATATGAATATATGTATGTGCAAAATTGCTATCTTCAGAATTCCTTTATTAAGTCAATGATCATATTGATCTTGTTCATCATTTTACTTCCAGTTCTGAGTGAAGAGCTTAGTGCAAATAATAAATATGAATATTTACTGAGTAAGTTGAGTAAAAATGGCAGCAAAATAAAATTTAGAAAGATTTAGGGCATGCTACATTGGAGAACAGAATTGGTAGTCAAAGATCATTTCTAGGTCAAGCACTCCCAAATGATGGTAAATATCTAAGGTGAGATGAGATGGTAAATATCTAAGGTGAGTATACCTATATACTGGAATAAATATAGACTTTGCTGGACCTAAGGAAATTGTAGAAATGTGAGGTGCTGAAATTCTCTGTTGTTGAAGACATCAAAGGTTAACAGCAAATGGAGGTAAAGAGGTAGAGGAAAGTAGGAAAATTGCCTGCTTCCCTAGCATTATTTTGTGATGAATTAGCTAATTTCATTTAGATGTATAGGGATATCAGACATACAAGACTTACCCTGCAACTTGTACACATGTACACATGCATGCATGCATGTCCCTCAGTATTTGGAGTATCAGGATAATCACATGTAGGAATCATCATAAAACATATTATTAGGAAGATTGCCAAAATTAGCTATAATTGAAAGTGATATAATGAGTACTGCAAAAATTGTTTTCTGTTAATATTTGAAGTATTTAAACAGGGAGAAAGATTCTGATTTTGCTAAACTACTCATGTCCATTTTGTGGAAAAGACTTCGTACTAGGAAAGAGAAGCTTATCTGTTCATTGCTAGCTTACTGTGATATAGCAGACTTTAAAATGATAATTTTAGGGGAATTCTGTTTATCTTTGTTCCAGTCCACCTCAATACCTAGATTGGTATATGCTTAGAGCCTCTTTGTGCTCTGATGTTCCAATATGCCATAGAGTACTGCAGAAAGGAACATAGTATTGCTTCTGTTTTCAAATATTCAAAATATACAAAAAATCTAGGTATTTTAAATGGATAATTTTGTAAGGGGGGACTAAGTAAGGCTTTAAAGAAAAAATTTCTTTAAATATTCATAGTAGCTAATAATGCAATTAAACTTTCACAGAGTCTCATATCTTCACCAAATGAGATTGCTTTAGAGGCCAGATGATTTTCAAATGAACCAATAATATAATTTTCTCTGTAGCTTTCTAATAATTTTCTATGAAAGCATTTTGTGATTTCTATTTCAGAAGCTTAGCCATGACAGCATAATCATAAAACTTTTCCTATGTCAAACATTTTAGAAGAGAGTCTAATTGACCTACTACATTTTGTTTCTTTCTAAAATCTCAGATATTATGTGTCAACCCCTTGTAAATTTGTAGATTAATAAGCGACTGGATAATGCAGTGGTTTATTGGAAACAACATGTTTTATTTTGTGTCACCTTTTTCTCAAATTTACAGTGATGTTCAGCACATTCGTTGTTAATGGAAATTTACCTATGGGTCTATACATATGAGTTGACTGAAAAACTCACCATTACAATATCAATTTTGTGCAGATAGTGACTTTATTCTGAATGATGAATGCTACATGAAGGTTGAGAGTGCCATAGTCTATGAACTCCAAAGTGAAACACTTTCTATGATAATAGCAATCATCACTTAATGAGAGAGTATTACTTTTCAGGGCAGGCACAGAGCAAATTAAATCAATAATTTCATTGTGCCTTTCCCTTAATCTTTGTAAATGATACTAATCCTCCCTTTTACAAATGAGGAAACTAAGATAGATTACATAATATGCTCTAAATCATAAACCAGTGAGAGCATAAGCAAGACATGAAGTCAGATGTATTCCTAATCATTTTGAACTAATTAAATTGTTGCTACCACTGTGCATGCTTATCAAATTCCTAAGTAATCATTGTAGTAGGCAGTTTTCTTGTTGGTAGGACACAATATGTGATAAAATTTAAAGGGGAGGTTTAATTTCATGATTGGCTGGCTTCAAAACAGAAATATCATAAGGAAAGAAAATGGCAAAACAAATTTGCTTAGTTCATCATGGCTGGGAAGCAGATAAGATCAATAGCCAGAAAGGAAACGTAGCCTAAATATACTCTCCAAGGTCTGGCTTATTGACCCACCCAGATATACCCATAAGTATGCTTGACTAACCCCTTGGGTGGCTCCCAAGCTAATAAAATTGACAATTAAGATTATCACAACCCACCCCTTGTCAATTTGACATCTAAACAAATCTCCTTAAACTGCACTTAATCCCTAAATAAACACCATAACAAGGTAAAGATGCCACCTAAGATGATACAACTATGTTGTGTATAACCAAAAATGCAATAATCCCTTCCAAAGTCTCAACAGCTCCAGCATTTCTCATAAATCCAGGTCAAAGTCTCTTGAGATTCAAGGTATGCTCTGTGCTATAAACTTTAGTAAAAATAAAATATGAGCTGGTTATGGTTGTGCATGTCTGTTATCCTAGCATTTGGGAGGCTGAGGCAGGAGGATCTCTGTGAGTCTGAGGATAACGTTGCCTACATAGTGAGTTCAGCCAGCCTCAACTACACAGTAAAACATTGTCTCAAGAGAGCAGAATAATAAATGCATGGATACATCCAAGGTGGACATGGTACTTCAGACCTTCTCAGTGTCTGAGGTAGCAGGATCACAAGTTTCAACCCAGGCCTGTGGAATTTAGCAATTTTGTGAGACTCTGTGTCAAAAAGCAATTACATAATGCTAAAGCATATTGGCACAAGTTAAACATTACTACTCCAAAAAGGGGGCATGGGGAAATAGAAAGGAATCAAACTAATACAAGACAAAATCCAGCACGTCAAACATTAACTCCTGTAGCTTTTTGTCAGGCATCTGGGACACCATGGTGAGATATAATTTGCAGAGGGCTTGGGTAGCCCAGCCCCCATGCCCTTGCTGGTTTCACCCAACATGGTCTCTCATGAGCTGGTCCCATGAGTTGGCTCCACTCGTGGGCTGCAGCATCCTTGTCAGATAGTCTCTGGTATCTCTGAATTCCTGGGGTATCCACTATACCTTTGGCTTCATTTTCACAACTTCGCATGCTTCTCTCTCAGGTGATCCTTTCCTGGCCTCAACAACCATAAGACTACTGCATTCTGCATGCCAGAACAACCAGCATTACATGGAGGACACCAAGGTTGACTGCAGTAGCTTCTGTGCCTGAATGGCGGAGCCACATGAAATGAGTCATGTGGTACCAATTTCTGAAGAGGCACTTATTGGGCAGAAATCCTAGGTCTCTCTTCACAAATTAAATGTTTACACTTCTGTATGTTTCAGCTTGCAATGGGAGCTTTCCTGAATTCTGGGTTACCTTTAAGGCATTTTTCTTCTTTTTCACTATAAAGAAGTACTTGGTTTCCTTTCAATTGCACTAATCTCAGACACTACACATCCTTTGGCCCCAATTTTACATGTGTACGTTTGGGGTCAAGATTTAAGCTTTTCAAATATTTTTGTTGTGCTTTTTATTCCCTCTTCTTTTCTTAATTGAACTCTTTATTGGTACATTTTATATGCAGCTCACAACCACACACAACATTGGGGAATTTGTACCAGTATATGACACAAGTTAATTCTCATTTTTATCCACACCCCTACCCTCCACCCCACCCCCTATATACATGCTCTTTTATTTTCTTTCAGAATCATATTTACTCCTCCTTCCCTCATTACATTCCCACACCAAATTTTCCACTTCTAACCATAAATTTGGCTGAAGCAACCAGCAGTACTCATGCCACAGTTTGAACATTGGTCTGCCTTAGAATTTCTTTTGCTATAGTAATGAATCCAATGCTGTTAAACTTAGCTTCCTATAAAATTTCAGGACATGGACAAAATGTAGATTGTTTTTTGCTAGAGTGTAACCTGTATAGCCTCTAGAACACTTCCCAACAGAGCCCTCATTCCTTACTGAAACTCTATGAACCTGATCTTTACTCTTCACATTACACTGAATATTCTGGTTCTCTGTACCCCCAAAGGAATGACTCATAAGTCTCTCATAGCATCTACAGCTTCTCCAGCCAGATTATCTCAACTATTCTAAACTCATTCAAAATACTAGTTCCTGTGTGGCACAGGCCTATGTGGCACTAGGCCTGTGTGGCACAGATCAGATATAGTCACAGCAGTAATCTCTACTGGTACCAATGTGCTGTCCTGTCACAGGGACAAAATAACAGATATCCATAAACTGAAGGGTAGAGTTTTTTTAATAGTTGGAAATTAGCATGTTTATGAAAGTAGAATGTGTTTGTTTACATCCCACTACCCATGGCATTACCTCTTTTTTTAGTTTATTTTCATCTTTATCGGTACATTGTATATTCACATCATGATCATACTCAATATTGGGAATTTGTACCAGTATATGACACGGTTTAATTCTCATCTTTTTCCATTCCCCTACCCACCCCAAAGTCCCCCATCCCTAAACACATAAGCTTTGTTTCCCTTTTTCTATTACCATCATATTTTTTCTTTACCCCTCATTATTCACCCCTCCACATTTCCCTTTGAATATTTTCTATTGCACAATATCCATCATACATTCTAGAACTCATTAACATCTTCAATTTCTCATACCAGAGAACAGATACGATATTTACACATCTGTAACCTATTTATTTCACCATGAGTATGTCCTGAAGGTATGTCCATTTGAGTATAAATGACTCAGACTTATCATTCTTTAAGGCAGAGTAATACTCTATAGAAAAACCACGTCTTCTTTATGCGGTCTCCAGTTGATGGGCATTTGGGTTGTTTCCAAGATTTAGCTATCACAAACTGAGCTGCTATGAACATAGGTGCAATATGTAATTATGATATGATTATTTTAATTCCTTTGTTTGTATAACTAGCAGGGCAATAGCAGGGTCAAATGGGACCTCTAATCCTAGTTTTTTAAAGGAATCTCCACACTGACTTCCATAGAGGTTATACCAGTCTACATTCCCACCATCAGTGGAGAAGGATTCCTTTTCTCTGCAGCCTTACCAGCATTTGTTGCTGGCTGATTTTGAGATAGCAAACATTCTTTGTGAGTGAGCTGAAATCTTAAGTGTTGTTTTCATCTGCATTTCTCGCATGACCAGTGATATTGAGCCTTTCTTCATATGCTTCTTGGCAGCTTTTACTTCTTCCTCTGGAAAGTGTCTGTTCATTTCAGCTGCCCATTTTTGAATTGGGTCTTAAACTGGGGGGGACTGATTTTTTAAAAGATCTTTATATATTCTAGATAGTAGGCCTTTATTTGAGAGACAGCTGGTAGATTCCCAATTTGTTGGTTGTCTTTTCACTCTGCTGGTGGTTTCCTTTGTTGTGCAGAAGTTTTTTAATAAAAAGATCCCATTTGTTGATTTCTTCTGAAGGGTAGAGTTTTAATATGGTTCATGGTTTCAGAAGATTTAGGTCATGGTGAGCTAGCTCTGAGTCTGAAACATCATGTTGTAAGGATGTGTCATGAAGCAAAGCTCCTCAGCCCACAGTGACCAAGAAGCAAAACAGCAAAACAGTGCCAGGGCAGGGACTAGAAACCAGACATACACTCCAAGGTCATATCTCCATGACCCATTCAGACATCCCAAAAAATGCTTTACTAATTTTCTAGGCAGTTCCTAAGCCAATCTGACAGTTATGATCATCAGTCACAAACATTAGAATTGTTTTGAATTCATCATTAATTTAGTAATATTAACGTATAAAGCTGTCTTCTTATCATGAAATGGCATACCTCTCCATTTACTAGATATTTTGTTAACAATACTCTTTAATATTCTCAACATACCATGCACTAATTTTGTTGTATGTATTTCTAGGAACCTTAGGTTACCCTTAATTTTTGTACAGTGTGTTTTCATCCTAATTTATAAATACTGCTGTATCAGTTGTATGTTGATCTTCATTAAGCAACCTTGATGAATTCTCATACTTGTTACAATAATTTTTATATGACTTATTCAGGATTATATATACATAAAAGATCATCATATCTTTACCAATATGGGTTGTGGTATCTCTTCTTTTTTTATTATCTTGCAAACCTATTTTGGTTTGCTTTGTTTGCATTTATAATGACCATCAGAAAATTTATGGTGAAAATGATAACCTAGTATCATATTTTAAGTTTTTAAATTATGTTTATTAAGTTCAACATTGTTTCCTAAATGTTTTTAAAATAGTGAATGTGTAATGGGTTTTGTAATATTTTTCCCTGAAAGAAGATAGAAGATATATATATGTATATCTATATCTATATATATATATATTCATTTTTAATTTGCTAGTGTGATATCTTACAACTTTTAGATTTCCTTTTTTCATTTTATTTTCCTTATATTCTTGATGTACATGGTAGATTAAAAATAATCTGCCGGGGCCGGAGATTTAGCTCAGTGGTTCCAGCACCTGCTTCACAAGTGCAAGGCCCTGAGTTTGATCCTGGCAACCACATACAATGCTGGGTGTGGTGACTCACGCCCACCAGCAATCAGTACCACATACCACAGTGCCAGGCGTGGTGGCTCACGCCTGTAATCCCAGCACTCAGGAGGCAGAGGCAAGATGATTGCTGAGTTCAAGGCTTGCCTGGGCTACATAGTGAGCTGAGGGTCAGCCTGAACTACAAAGTGAGGCCCTTTCTCAAAAAAAAAAAAAAATCTGCTGTATTTTGTTTCATGTGTTTGCTGTTATGTTTACTGTCAGGTAGAACTCTAATTTTAATTTTTCATTAAAATTTTATCAAAATGCGACAAAATTATTATCAAAATGATACAAAGAACATTCTAGATTCTTTTGGAGACCTGGGTAATTTTTTTCATTTCCTGAAATAATTTGTGTAAATTGTAAACTCATCTAAATCTGGTTTTCATTTGCAAGGCCAGAGTTTTAATTGACAAATTACTTTGATAGCTATTTATTTCTTTTGGTTTTGTTTCTTTCTGAGAAATTTTTATGAGTTTTATGTTTCTTAGAAATTACCTATTTTACAATTTGTTGTTTTAAAATCATTTTTTCTACGATTTAAAAATTGTACCATATTTGCATTTTGTGTATATGTATATATATATTTTTCCCTTGGTATAGCTTAAATGAGTGTTGCCATTTCAGTAGTTTTTCTTTTTTGTGAAAAACTAGTTGTTGTTGGTTTTACATATTTTTATTATACCTTGTTGTGCTTGCTTTCTTCTTCTATTTTTAATGGAGTTTTTGTGGGATTTTTTAGGGGAGGCAGGGTCTCGCTTTGTAGTTCAGGCTGGCTCTGAGCTCACTATGTAGCCCAGGCAAGCCTCAAACTCACAGCAATGCTCCTGCTTCTGCTTCTCGAGTGCTGGTGTTGCAGGCCTGAACCACCACACCTGGCATTGTGGTGTGTGGTACCAGGGATCAAACTAGGGACCTTGCTTTTATCAGACAGACACCGGAACCAGTGAGCTAAATCCTTGCCCCTTTAATGGAGTTTTACCTTATTTATTCATGAAAATATGTTGAAAGTTTATCAAAAGCCTGGCACTGTTAAGAGATTTGCACGTAATTAGTACAAACTTTCAAGAGTTGTTAAAAATTGTGTAGTTGAGAGTTCAATGATTCTTCAGCAATTTTATTAGCAAATGTTAAAAGTGACAACAGATTTCTCTGATTTATAAATATTAAGATTTTTCATGGATTGTTCATAAATTCTTCATTTTTGTTTCCATGGTCCTTATTAAATATTCTGAACAACTTGGCATAGAACTATGGAGAAATGGACTATTTCCTGAGAAAAATAAAATGTTTACTCAACATACATATTTCAAGGGTGAAATTTTGTATTTGTCACTGATAAATTTGTCACTGTTTAGGTAATTAATTCTAAGTAGTTGGTCTAAAAGACATCTTAATGATCTTTTCAATTAACTAATACTTTTGATCATGTATTGTGTTAGCTTTCCATTGCTATGACAAAATAAGTGAGAAAAACAACTTAAAGCAGGACAGCTTTATTTTGAGTCACTTTTTAGAGCGTTCAGACTGCAGTCCCTTGGGTTGGTAGCTTCTGAGGCTGCAGTGAAGCAGAAAATCATGGTGGGGATTATGTGGTTCAGCAAAGCTGCTTATCTAGGTAAATCACTTAGCCCTCACTTCCTAATTTTCTAGTATCACAGAATAGACCGTTGTGATCCAAATCCATCAATGGATTACTCCATTGGTGATGGTAGTGCTTCCAAAATTCAATCACCTCCCAAAACCCCACCAGTGAACACTGCTGCATTGGGGACCAAGCTTTTGGGACATGAGCTGCTGGGGACATCTTATGTCCATAACAAGAATCAAGGATATTGATTTCTTCCTACCCTTATTTTGGTAATTAAGCAGTTGCAGTGATGATAATAATGTTTGTGACATAGTGGGTCTTAGGACATAGCAGTTCTTAACCTCATTTTTTGATATTTCCATCCCCCTCACACACCCATCTGTTTGCTCCAAGTATAATAACTAATGTGAATAGTCTTTCTGTTTCTTTAGTATGGTGTTTTTACATATAACTGATTTGTTACCTCATTTTAAGTTTCTATTAAATTTTATAAATGCTTGTGTTTGGTAAATATTTCTTCATCTATCTACTTATAAATAAAGTTTTCTGCCCACAGTAAAATTAAAAGAACACATTAATATAGGAAATAAAATGAAAAACAATTATGATTATCAAAGTCAAGGGCAACTGGAATTTCTCAGAGTGGTGCAAGCTTAACCACTGCAGCATTTTTACTTTTTTTTTTTTTTTTTTTTTTTTTTTTTTTTTTTTTTTTTTTTTTTTTTTTTTTTTTTTTTTTTTTTTTTTTTTTTTTTTTTTTTTTTTTTTTTTTTTTTTGCTGTACCGGGAATCGAACTTGGGCCTTTGTGCTTCCAAAGTAGGTGCGGTACCACTTGAGCTAAATCCCCGGCCCCTAGCATTGTTACTTTAAAATTTTTTTTGATAAAAATACATGCTTGGTTTCTTAATCCCACAATTTTGTACTGAATCAATATTTCTCCCTGCTGCAATAAATTCTTTTTTATTGCTACATTATATATACACATCACAATTAAACTACACATTGAGAATTTGTACCAGTACATTACACAAATTAATTCTCTTTCTCCCCCTCCCTTCCCCACCCTACCTCCCCCAAACTCCTATATACACAAGCAGTTTCCTTTTTTTCATCCAGTTTTTCTTTCTTTACTATTTACCCCTAAACCCCATTACCCTTTGAATATTTACTATTTCACAATATCAATCATGCATTCTAGAATACACTTAAACTTCTTTGTCATATCAGATAAAATATACGATATGTACACATCTCTGACCTATTTATTTCACTTATGAGTATGTCCTGAAGGTACGTCCATTTGAGTATAAGTGATTCAATCTCATCATTCTTTATGACAGAGTAATACTCATTTTATTAAAAAAAAAACCCCACATCTTCTTTATCCAGTCTAGAGTTGATGGGCATTTGGGTTGTTTCCAAGATTTAGCTATCACAAACTGAGCTGCTATAAACATAAGTGCACAAATGTGGCTGTGATAGGAATCTTGTAATTCTTTTGTGTATATCCCCAACAGGGGAATTGCAAGGTCAAAGGGAACTTCTAATCCTAGTTTTTGGAGGAATCTCCTCACTGATCTCCATAATGGTTGTATCAGTCTACATTCCCACCAACAGTAGAGAAGGGTTCCTTTTTCTCCACAACCTCGCCAGCATTTGTTGCTGACTAATGAAATAAATTCCTGAATGGTTCTTTTGTTGAGGACCTATTGGTATTAAATCCACATTATATTTTATGTTCTAGGATATATTTTTCCTTGAACATTGTATGATAGTTTATCTGGAAATTGAAACCTATATTGACAGTTGTCCTCATTATTTGAAATGTATCTTCCCGGGTTCTTCTACTACCCTTTGTTGCTAATCAGAAATCTTCTCTTGGCTCTGATAGTCATTTAATTTTTAGGTCAAGTTATCTTTTGTCTTTGTAGATCTAAAGATTGAAAATTTGAAATTTGGTAAATTTTTCTAGTGGTGAGTATTTTGTATGCATGTAATTGAATACTCATAGCACACTCAAACTGAAGACTTTTTCTCTGATTCTGAAGAAATTTTGCATATTTACTTTCAAGTATTTCATTGTTTCGAAAAATTATACAGAATGAGTTCTAAATTTCAAACAAGACTTTAAAGTTGCTCAACATACCAATATTCTTAAAACTTATATCACACTTTTCGTTTGATTTTTGTCTCTTTGCTTGCATCTCGGCAAATGTCTTGGTACCAAAATATAATTCTTTAATATACTTTTAACACTTTTCCAATCTAATGATCGTCCTATTCTTTGAATTTATAATTTTAATTGATTATTTTTTGGCACATTTTATATACAGCTCACAATCACACACAACATTGGGGAATTTGTACCAATATATGACACAAGTTAATTCTCATTTTAAAAACTGTAATTTTAAAATATTTTTTTCTTTTTATATTCACCTTCTTTCTCTATGATTTTGTGTGATTATTTGTTCTATTTTTACATTGGTCATTTTATCTTTTACTTGCTGAACTTTTTTTAATCTATAATTGTTTTAAAGCCTTTGTTGTTACTTTGTAAAATAAATTTTACATGTTAATTTCTGAATATTGATGTAGTTGCTGTTATTTAAAATATTTCTATTCATATACTTTGGAATTTTAATTTGCAAGCTAATTTTGAGTAAAATTTGTATGTGCTTTTCTAGCTCTTTTTTCTCTTGTTCTTGCCCTTTCAGTGCCCTTCCTCCCATATTTACATCTGAATTTATCAATTGGCTTCCACCTGGGATGCAGGACAAAACCACCTCTGGAGGTTTGGGTCTCTAGCTCCATAGTTATGTTAGAAATAATTCAGAGGCAGTCCCTAAGCCAGTGAGTGGCAGCTTGGTTCAGATCTTTATCTACAACACAGAATCCCTGTAGGCATTGCCACATATTTCCTGAAGAATAGCAAAATACTCTGCCTCTAGTTAATCAGTGATATCTGTAAATGGTGCAGGGAATTTACAGTGTCTAATTTTAGCTTATTTTATCAATAAAAGAGATCCTAAATCCTGTCTCAGTTTAAGCCTAGAGGCGGAATTTATCCTTCGTATTAAAAGAGGATTTTAAATCCCTCACTGGAAAAGTTTGGATTCCACTGTCTTCTTTGGGGCCTAGCACTCAACATATTAAAACTTAAGCAATACTTCACCACTACTGGTCCTTGAGGATGTATATATTAATTTATATTCCAGTGTTATCTTTTTGGTGTTGTTGTATTTCACTTATGACAACTGCATGCATGTCTGGAGCAGAGAAGCATTGTACAGCATGATCCTAAAACCAAAAGCCCTAGAAGAAAATTTTAAAAGCAAAAATGGAGTTATTTTTATTGGTCTTTGTAATAGCTCAACTCTTAAATAACTTCTTATTCATGTTCTTCTTATTCTGTTCATGCCTTGACTTGATTATGATTTCACTGCTGCCTTCTTCCTTCATCTTTTTTATTCTTGTATTTATACCAAAAGCCTCCATAAACCTGCTTAATTTTTAATCAGGTTCTATATTTGGATTACTGATCAGACTAATTAAACCTCCAGATATTCCCAAATGACCTCTAATGGACTCTCCCTATGGTTCTGTGTAGCGGGAGTGAGCACAGGCATTGTGTGTGGCAAATTCAAACAATAAGGACATTTTCCAAGAAACTCTGAGCTAAGGAAAGTTGTACTTGTAATGCAGAAGATCTGTAAAGATTGAGGTGAGGAGGGCAGTAGGCGGCTCAGACCTAGCTGGAAAATCCTCAGGAATGAAATCAAATGTAGCCAAGTTGGAACCTACCCCAGCCTTTTCCCACCATATTAAAGCTAGTTAAGTCTTTTTCAGTGCCTATTTATAGTTAAGCCTTGGTTTTGATTAATTATGCTGGACAGATATAGGAAAGGGAAGGGGACTGCTAAGAGGAAGAAAGGCAAAGCTGCTATGTTCAAAGCTGATATGTTCATCTGTTGTTGGACCCTACTCTTTGTCACATGTAGATTTCATGCCAAACATAATAAAAATGATTTTATTTGAGGGCAGTAATCCATGTCAACATTTTCACTACAAGCCAAGTGAAGACATCAAGTCCCTAAATAGTGAATAAACTGTAAGGCAAATCATACTGCCATTTTTCATTGATTCTCCCAGCATGCGTTTTCATGGACCAAAGCCAAAATTTAAATGTCTGTATAAATCATGCCTTTATATTGTAGCAAAATGAACTTGGCAAAATGAGACTGTATTAATGCTTTAGAGTAGATTGTTTTTGAGCTGTAAAGAGCCTTAGAATCACCTAGCTGTTCAACATTTTAACACTGTGTAGGAGAAAATCAAGACTGAAAAGTGCCATGGGCTTCCTTAAAGCTGTCCAATAGCATTGTGGCAGAACAAGGACTAAATCCTGTATCTCCCCTCCCCCATTTTGAAACTGCTACTACTTCTGCCCAAATGAGAATCAATTTTAATTTTGGTAGCTAGCCATAAATACTTTTCTGGTTGACTTATGTTCTTTCTCTGCTTTTAAAGTTGGAAATAGATTAAAGTTTATAGTTCTCATAAATTAGCTTCAGTTACTAAGGAGATTAGTGTATTAATACTCCCTCCTATTTTTCTTTCTTTCTTTCTTTCTTTCTTTCTTTCTTTCTTTCTTTCTTTCTTTCTTTCTTTCTTTCTTTCTTTCTTTCTTTCTTTCTTTCTTTCTTTCTTTCTTTCTTTCTTTCTTTCTTTCTTTCTTTCTTTCTTTCTTTCTTTCTTTCTTTCTTTTCTTTCTTTCTTTACCTAAAACCCACCTTTCTTGTAAAGTGATATCCTCCAAAGGCTTAACTGTCTGTCTTTGCACTCAAACACAGAGGATTGTGAATAGGATTCTCTGCATTTAAAAAAATCTTCATTTGCTTGGTAATCCCGTGAGTTTCAGTATGAGAGAAGTAAAATAGTTTACAATGAATGGCTATGATGCCTCCACTTCAATGGGTAGGTAAAATGTCTTCATCTTTATATATGTAATTGTTGCTAGCTCCCAGCAATATCCCTTTGTGTTAGTATTTTAATACCATATTTCATTATCTCAAATGATCATGCACTGATTTATCTGTAAGACATAGTATTATGTTTGAAGAAAGTCCATTATATAGGACAATTAAGTTTTATTTCTTCCTTTTTTCTCTTTAGGTTTTCTACTTGTGACACCATGAATGTTATACAAACCAATTAACCGTGCATAATTTCAGTACAATCTGTAGTAATTCACTGGTTAAAGCACTTTTAGGTAAGGCATTCTAGTATAAATGTGGACATATGGAGCATAGATAATCAGAGTGTATCATTTATCAGTGAGTGTGTTCAGTCATAATCATAGAGATTTCTACTTGCTAAAATGGAATATTTTGGTAAAATGGAATATATTTTTTACTTATGACATCTGACTTATTCTTTTAAAGTTATCTATTTATTGTTTGAACGGAAAATTAGATATATAATGTGATGGTTTTGTGGCCCAAAAGAGGGAAACAATTGGATTAGAGTATGCACAGGTTGTAGTAGATGTTTCCTTTCCTTGGCTGCTGATGTCCATGCAGCAGTGCAAAAACACAAGTACATTTGAGTCTTTTTGCTGGGTAGATCAAAGTTTAAATAGCTAGGAGGTACTTTGTGGCTTCTCAACTCTTTCAGTTTGCTCCACAAATACAGCAAAAGTCTCATCAGCATTGTCACAGCAGTTTACTGCCAGTTTGGGCAGCCTATTTACAACAGCTCATCTGCACACACCTGGGGGGACTGATCTGGGAGAGAGGGAGCACTAACTTGCCAAAAGCATGGGATTCTGGCAAGAAGTCTCTCCCCTTCTGAAACACTTTTGCCTCCATTGCCCCATGTGTCAAGTCCTTGTTGTAAATGAGGTTGTTTGCATTCCTGTCCCAAAATCTTCTTGAAAGGTGACCTGTGCTAACCTGAGGGCAGCAGATGCTTCTGAGCCCATCCTCATAGTCTTCTAGCCATCTGACATTACTTGTAACTACAGTTGCTGAATGCTAATAAGTTTCCACCACAAAGATCTACCACTGTCGTCTTTGCTCCAGCCACCACCTTTGCCCTCCTGGCTCCCTCTCCTTCTCTCCTTCCTTCTTTTTATTAAAAGTCATCCCAGGAGCTTTATTTCTTAAAATGCTGTGGGGAGTGACTCCTCGGAGTTAATCAGTGGCAAATGGTGGTAAGTAGAGTATAACCATACTTTCCCTATTTCTATTGAGTGATTCTGAGGTATGTTCCTTGTGATTCCTCAGAAAGCCCTTGACAGGAATGAGCCCCACCTGTTCATAGCAGGAGTCTACTTACTGATGAAGTTTTCTTTGGCTTTTCTTTCTTCTCTGCTGCACTGTCTCTGCTCACTCCTGTATATCACTTCCCACACAAAATCCCTACATCCTAGTCTTCTTTAGGGTCTTCTTTCGGTGGAACCCAAGTTTACATAAAGAACTTGCAAATGTAAAATCTGAGACTCTGGAGAAGTTAGGACACTTGCCAAAGGCCTGTGTCCATAAACAGTGGAAGCAAGTTTGCAAACCAGCTCTACTGAGTAGCAGGGTTATTTCACATTCCAGCCAATGCAGTGCCTTTCATTATAGGCCAGATGTTAATTCCTCAGTTATCATGGGATTTTGACATTTATGCTGCTGCTTCAGTGTCCAGCCATGCCCCAGGCGGGTGAAGGCCACATGGCTGGACGGACACAGATTCTGGTG
This sequence comes from Thryonomys swinderianus, assembly GCA_004025085.1. Classification (NCBI taxonomy): domain Eukaryota; kingdom Metazoa; phylum Chordata; class Mammalia; order Rodentia; family Thryonomyidae; genus Thryonomys; species Thryonomys swinderianus. Next base: position 16,384 of record PVIC010028095.1, read on the forward strand.
TCTCACTGCCAGATCTGTCCATCTTCAAGGACTGTGTCCCAAGTCTTGAATTAGGCTTTTCCTTAGTGGTTTCTGGTGGTGTTGATGATGATGATATTGTTGATGATGGGAAGGGGTTGCTGGTCCAAATATGTTGCTACATATTTGTTTGGAGCTTAGCAATATATAGATTCCATGCTATGTCATCAGATATAATACATTCCATGGTCCGATTTTACAGAAAAGAAAAAATTGACATTGTTATGTTTTGAACATTAAAATGTGTCATAACCATTGTTTCCCACTGATAAATATTTAGGAAATAATATTTACTTAGTGAAAGACAGGTATCACATCAGTCACTTAGGTAACGTTTGTTAGATTACCCTAGAGCTATGTACTCTGGATTTGTAGCTAGAAATATCACTTCATTAAATTGAAATATATTTGCGGAATGTTAGTAAATGAAAATTTAATGAAAACCAGCTATTTTTTCAAGCAAGGACAAAACAGTCTTGAATAACAGACTTCATATCCACAAGATACAAGTACATAGATTATTGACTTAATTTTTGAATCAATATTTGTGAAGCAATTACCCTAAGAAGAGCCAAAGTGCAGTTCTTTTTCTTTTTTTTTTAAAATTGTGGTCTATAGTGTTAAGTGTGCTGTGTAGCTTTTCATGGATTCACTCAAAACTTTGTTGAAAGGTGGCAGATTACAAGTTATTTGCTGGCCCAGCTCTTTGGCTACAAGTAAAAATAAACTTAAAAAAGACTATAAGGTCACTGTGAAAATCTATACTTTATACATACCCTAAATTATCAGCAACCTAGCACCCAATGAAACTGTATTAAATTGTTTTATAACTGATATAGTTTGAATGGTTTCCCCAATAGTTCGTGTTTTGAAAGCAATGGTCTCAGTGTGACAATATTGGGAGTTAGTAGAAACTTTAAATGTTGGGGCTTAATGAAAGGTAAGTAAGTTATTGAGGGCCAGTTCCTTTTTTATTATGTAATATGTTTATTATAAATTTTTAATTGAATTCTTTATTGGTACAATTTATATACATCTCAAAATCACATATAACATTGGGGAATTTGTACCAGTATATGACAAAAGTTAATTCTCATTTTTACCCATATCCCTACCCTCACACACCTCCTCACCCCCTTTATACATGCTCTTTTATTTTCTTTCTGTATTATATTTATTCCTTCCCCTCATCACATTCACAAACCAAGTTTCCTATAGAAATTTCCCACTCTATAAAAGCTGTCATACTTTCTAGAGCTCATTTGCATCTACAGGTGTTCATGCCAAAGAGAAGATCCGGAAATTGTCTATCTGTGATCTATTGATTTCACTTATTAGTATATCCTCCAGGTGTCTCCATTTGCACCTACATGGATCGATCTTGTCATTCTTTACGGCAGAGTAATACTCCATTTTATAAAAAAGCCACATCTTCTTTATCCACTCTCCAGTTGATGGACATTTTGGTTGTTTCCAAGACTGAGCTATCACAAACTGAGCTGCTATGAACAAGGGTGTACATCTGTCTTTCCAGTGTGATTTTTTAAATTCTTTTGGGTATATTCCTAGCAGGGGGATAGCCAGGTCAAATGGGACCCGTAGTCCTAGTTTTCTGAGAAATCTCCACACGGATCTCCACAATGGTTGCACAAGTCTGCAATCCAAAAAACAGTGGAGAAGGGTTCCTTTCTCCCCACAGCCTCGCCAGCATTTATTGTTGGTTGATTTTGTGATTGCGGCCATTCTTTGTGGAGTGAGATGAAATCTCAGTGTTTTCATTTGCATCTCTAGAATGAACAGTGATGTTGAACATTTCTTCATATGTTTCTTAGCTGCTTTGACTTCTGCCTCTGAGAAGTGTATTATAAATTTTTAATGAACTGAGTTTATTGATATGCTTTAGGAATACATTATAGTCACATTCTTCATTGGAAATTTGTACCTGTACATAATATATCATCTTAAAATATTGATTTTATTGATACATTTTATATATACATTTTGATCACAGTCAACATTGAGAATTTCTACCAGTACAAGACACATTTTTTTTTTTTTTGAGACAGGGTCTCGCTTTGTAGTTCAGGCTGGCCCTGAGCTCACTCTGTAGCCCAGGCAAGCCTCAAACTCAGCAATCCTCCCTCCTCTGCCTCCTGAATGACACATCTTGATTCTTATTTTTCCCCATTCTGCTACTCTCTCTACAACCCCCACTTCCTATATACATAAGCTTTATTCCTTTTTAACCATTGAATTTTTAATTTTCCTTCTTTACTTACCCCATCTCGCTTCTCCCTTTTCTTTTTGAACATTTTCTTTCTCTCCCTTGCATCTTCTACCTCCCCTATATACATAAGCTTTGTTTCTGTTTTTTTCCCTTTCTTCCGCCAAAGTTGTTCTTTTCCTTCTTTACTTTCCATTGCCCTCACTCAGTTACTGTTTCCCTTTGAGCATTTTCTTCCTATTCCACAATACCTATCATACATTCTGGACCTCATTCATATACACTTTCAGTTTCTCACACCAGAGAAATGGTATGATATTTACACTGTGTTAGAAGAGATTAATGTTCTGCTGGGAGTTCCCATGACAGCAGATTGTTATGAAAAGACAAAGCTCTTGTCTCCTGTCTCTCTGGTTTCCCATATTGCCATGTGACTCTCCTTTTTACAAGCACTCCTGGGATGATACCTTCCATCATGATGTGATGTAGCCAAAGAGCCCTTCATTAGAGCTGAGCAGATGTTAGTGGCTTGCTCTTAACTTCCAAATCCAAACTATGAGCTAATTCTCTCTCTTCTTTCTTCCTTTCTTTATGCAGTGGTACACATCAAAAGCATGCTAGGCAAATGGTAAGTGCTCTGTTACTGAGCTGTACTCAGTCCAATCTCCTTTGTTAAACATTACCCAGCCTTGGCTCTTTTGTTATGGCAATAGAAAATGGACTCACGCAATAGTTGTATTTACAAATGTACATATTTACAAAGAAAGACGGAGATTGTTAATCTTATATATAACCTCAAATTCTCACTTTGCTTATAATTCTGTTAGTGTCAGAAAGTTTTTCTCTAAACTACTCAAATATCACTTCAGCTGTCTCTGAATGCGGCACAATGATGGAAATAACTTCTCAGCCTTTTAATTAAATAAACAAGTGTTCAATAAACTATTGTGCTGTAATCAAAAGCAGTGGTCATTCTTCTTATATGTACTCATTCCCAGATCCTGCATTATAAAAGATGGTCGAAATTGCAACAAGAGAAATAAGATTGTTTATAAGGTAGTTTTTTTTTTTTTTAAGTTTTTGAGACAGGGTCTCACTTTGTAATGCAGGCTGGCCCTGAACTCACTATGTAACCCAAGCTGGCCTCGAACTCACAGAAATTCTCCTGCCTCTGCCTCTGCCTCTCGAGGGCTGGGATTACAGGTGTGAGCCACCACACCCAGCATTGTTGTATGTGGTACCGCAGATCAAACTGGGGATCTTGTGCTTGCCAGGCAGACTCTGGAACCACTGAGCTAAATCCTCAGCCCTTATAAGCAGTTTTGAATCCAAGAGGGTAGAGTTTTGGGTCATCACAATTAAAGGAAGCAAAAATGTGATCCACCTAGAACATGTCCTTGCATAGTATTTTATATACTTACTGCCTCTGAGTAATAGCTAGTCCTTCAAATATTATAATTTAGATGCCTTCAGCACTTTTAATATAAAACACATAGCAACTATGGACATGGTTCATGAATTAGTAACTGTAAGGACAAAATCTCACGTAATCAAATTAATACTAACTGGGCAGAAGTATTTGAGCATTTTTTGAGGGGGATAAAAAACAAAGGAAACAAACAGAATGGACAGAATTAAGCATTGAATGTGTCAATTTTGCAAAGTAGTATTTGTGGTCACTACATTTTGAGCAACAAGTATGTTTTGCTTTGTGATCTTCCTAACATCATAAGCTTTTAATTAATCTTGATAGGTAGGTTTCATTTGAAAGTGAAGGTGGCTCCTAAATTAACAATGACTATGCTGACTTCAGATGGAGTTAAAAAAAAAGATTAAAAAAGACTGAATCATGAGATCTAAAAGTAACTTGAAAAATAGTGTCTTTCACATAAAAAGATACTCCCACCATGCTTGCACAGACACAATCCCTGGAATATACCCAAAGGAACACTCAGTGATCACTCATTTTCTTTTCACTTTAAAACTAATGATGCGACTCTGTAAGTATCCATTCACTCATTCTCAAAGATTGCATTTATTGATCTTGTGCTCTTCAGGGTCCGCTTGGAATGTTTAATGTGCACAAACAATTCTTTGAAAGGATCCTGAGTCATTTAAACATTTTGAGTGAGTGGAAACTACAATAAGAGAACATTCTGGATGCTCTGATAAATATGTAACACAGAATAGAGTTTAATAAAAATGTGAGACAACCCTTTGGGAACTATCACAAGAAAAACCACTATAGCACCTCTATCCTGGAAAATCTTTATATTAGTTTGCTTGCTTTATCTTATCTGACTTGAATAAAGGTAAGCTATTTCTTGTCCAGACCAAGTGAATATCATGTCTATATAAATAAATCCAACAACCTTCAAAAGTTGAAAAGCAAGTTAAATCTTTGTTGCAGCCTTCTTTAAAGTTAGATTACTCAACATGGAGGCACTCGTCCTGTAGCTCTCCAATGATTTAAATCTTATAATTGTACTCCTCACGGTGTGTTAATGTCCTAATTTCTTTTCTCCTGCTCCCCTCTTGCTTTTCATATATAATCATTCCACTCAAGATCTTGTCTCTCACCACACTACCTCCCCTAGCTTTCTTTCTCGTTCTGTTCAGAGGTGGAGTTTATTTTTTGCCTTCTTACAGACCATGCCCTCTTTTAAGAACTTTTTCAATTCTTCTTTCTATCTATTACTCAAATAATGCACAAAGGGCCAGACTGTACTCTCTAATAAAAGAAAACCCCATCTGGCTGGGGGTGTAGCTCAGCAGTAGAGTGCCTGCCTAGCATGCATGAGATCATGGCTTCCATCCCCCTGTGTAAAATACTGAAACAGAAAGCAAAGGTAAAAGAAGAGCCTCTATAATTTTGGAGATAGGGTAGGGGCTTGCGAATATTAAAATGTCACTATTATGTTGGCCTTGTCACATTATTTTCATGGAGTATTTCTGGTATACTTGGATTAGAGAAAAAGTTCTTGAACTTCAAACTTATAGTTCAGTATTTAAGAGAAAGTTTTAGGCACCACAATTTCTGTCTACGTGGCCTTTCTACACGATAACAGAATCTGAGCCATGCCCTCCTTATCTGAGGGGAGTACCCTGAGAAGTGTTTAAAAGTAACATATTTTAGTTAGCTGCCAAGGCCATGGTCACTTCTTTCCGATGCCTGCTCATTACTTGCTTGCATCCTTAAAGGTTTAACATCCTAGAAGTCTCCCTAAGAAGTGTTCTGCATGAAGCTTCCTTGCTCAGTCACTTTTCATAAAATCTAATGTAAGACTCTATACATTTTACTATTTGGGTGGATGGAAACCTAGGAGAGGATCCAGATAAGCTAGCTGTGATCTCAGTTATATAGTAAGTGACAGGTGTACCTTGCATGGAGTATGCAGAATTTGTTTGGGCACTGGGACTTTCTAGAGGTCTGCAGAATTCACCATAATGCACACATCAAATGTGAAGTTGCTTTGTGGTTTCAGTTGTAGTTTATCATTATTGATAAATTCAGTGACCAAGTAACCACACCTACCTTCTACACAATACTGTTGCTCATCAAAATGTGGGTTTTTTTAGAGTCACAGCGACAGGTTCCTTGCACGGTTGTGTTCTCAGTTCTTCCTTCCCTCCCATGCAGTATGGCCTTTCAGTGTACTAGAGTTTGTTTCCATCCCATGGGAGTTGCATTTGGTCACATGACTTGTGATTGTCAAAGGAAGGTTAGCAGCTGTGATACAAGAAGAGATCTTCCATATGTTCGTAAAGTTAGGCTTCACCTCAAATTTTCGGGATTAGAGTATATCTCAGGTAGCTATTACCCTTTTATCCAGACTTCATGAAACAAAATCAGATTCAACCTGAAGTCTAGAGCCGACCCTAGCTGACTCTATCCTGATACAGATCCCTGAAAGGGATTAGATTATGCTGGTCACTGCCAGATGTGTAGCTATAACTCAGCGATTTAGGTTAGCATTTTTTATAAAGTTTGTGAATATTTTAAATTTCCATTTTGTCTTCCTAAATGCTTTCATCTTAAGTCAGAGAAATATGAACACAGACCAGAAAAGTATACTTTTAAGATTTCATTCTTTAAGTGTAAACTTAAATCTTTACCCACAATCTTATTTTCTTCTTTAAGTATAAATTGTGTTATTTTTCTTGGTAAACTATGTCCAGAAATATAATCCCCCTTTGCCTACTACATGAAAAAGGCAAAATTCCTGTTTATAAATCACAAACAGTGTCTAATATCGGAGTCAGGACACCACCGCATCAGATATCTCAAATCTGATTATTTAAAACATTCCTTTCCATATATTCAAATATAGTTTATAAACAAGGTGCATGCGCACGCGCGCATGCACACACACACACACACACACACACACACACACACACACAGAGGGATTTGTAAGTTAAACAGCAAGTGAGGGAGGATAAATATATTCCAGAGCACTAATTTTACCTTATGTGAGAAACAAAAGTACTTTCACACTGAAGTTATATCAATTAAAAATTTTTTGAAAAAGAACACTGGGGTGTTTCTATCATCCTTAGGTGAATAGCACTAATTCTTTTAAAGAATTAAAATTACATTTTAGCAGATTAACTTGTTCAAGAATTGATGTAAGGGCCGGAGGGTTAGCTCAGTGGTTCCGGCGCCTGCCTCGCAAGCGCAAGGTCGTGAGTTCGATCCCCGGTAACCACATACAATGCTGGGTGTGGAGACTCACGCCCACCAGCCATCAATACCACATACCACAGTGCTGGGCATGGTGGCTCACGCCTGTAATCCCAGCACT
>PVIC010028096.1:0-23453 GCA_004025085.1 Thryonomys swinderianus
AAAAAAAAAAAAATAATCCTTTCTTCAACTGTCACACCCAGGGCAGCCTTCACAAAGAACAACTGCCCATTCCATACAAGCATATCACTTACACTGGCAGCACATATGTTTTGGTATCCTGGGCTTTTTGTAGGACATACTTGACATCTTGCTGGTCTTGCTGTTTTGTCAGGAGGGTCTTATTATATTATACAATGGATAATTAACAGGAACATAAAGTATCAAAAAATAAAGTATTAAATTCTTATGTATTCCATGTTTAGAATCAATATCCACATTTTTACATCAGCCATGTTTTTGCTTTAAAAACCTAAAAGACAATATCAAAAGTAAATTTCTATATGAATTATAATAAAATACCAGTTCAACTCTATGAAAAAAACAATCTTTGCTTCAATTATTATATATCAGGCAGTTTTCATACATGACAACTGCATGATCTATGCATACATTTCACAATGACAGCACATGTGCTTAACTTTCCTTTGTGGCAGGCCAGTCCTTTCACCTGTTTTATCTTTTGTCAGGAGCTTCTAACTACATTGTATAATATGCACTTAGCAGAAAATAATATATCCATGAAATAACATATCAAATATTTAATAAGTACTTAAACATCAATATTTTCACATCAACTGTTTCTTTGCTTAAAAAACCTAAAAGGTAATATGAGAAGTAAAACTTATGTGAACTAGAGTATAAATACAAAAAAAAAAAGTACCACAGAAATTCCTCACAGGTCCACAGGCAGGTGCAACATCATAAAATCAACTACAGCAATAGGAAAACAAAGCATACATGGAATCAGTGTAAGTGATAATTGTGTACGGAACATGCAAGTGTCATGCACATTTACCTGCCTGTGCACCAGTGTGCTCCACGATGTTTTGTGTAGTTCCCTTGGCAGAAACATGTTGTCCTTACTCTGTTATAAATGAACTCTTATGAGTTCCAGTCCAAATCCTCCAAGAAAATTTCTCTGTGATATTTTATACTTGCTCCTTTATTTGCAAACCATCAAACTGTTTATCCCTACATATGTCTAGGATCAAGTAAAACACAATCATTGGCTAACACTTTGTGTTTTAACTGACATCACAGTCCCTGCACAACTCATCAACAATGTCTTCTCTGCCTTTGGTTTTGCTCTGAAAAGTTACCATCTCAGTCATTAGTTTTGTTGAGGTTTCTCCCTCACTTATCCCATCATAGTGCAATATTGACATCACCAGTACTAGGCCAATATTATGTCTTTCTGAAATCCAAAGATTGTACTACACAGTTCTCTGTTTTGAAATTACATCATTTCATTGAGAATTTCTACTTTGTTCTTGTGTACAGTCCCCACACTGGTCAACTGTACTGTGTTAGCAAATGTAAAATGAATTGGAAACTGGTAAACTAATTATTGAATGTCACATTCCAGTTAGTTTGGGAGATGAGAACAATGAGTCTATTCAGAGCATCATTCAGTTTATTACTATACAAGTAAAGACCTAGTGGCTGAGTTCCAAGGTAAATGGCTAAACTGAAAGTATAATATGTCTTCACATCTACCAGGGCATATATTTTTATAAGGTACTATGAAAGCTTTTTTTGGCATATACTGCCTAAAGCTACATTGACTACAAAATCTGCAAAGGGTTCATCAATAGTCATGTATTCAGATGGTATGTAAATTCCTTGACAGCCACAAAACCCTTAAAGAATCAGTGGATAACAGCTGCCTTATCAGTTCTTGTTCTTTCGTTCAGTAGTTTTGTCATTAAACTTCAAGTAATTTGGTTTTGTTTTTTTTTCTTTTGTTTCAGGTTGTTTTGGGGTTTTTTTGTTTGCTTGTTTGTTTGTTTTTTGAGACAGGGTCTTGCTTTGTAGTTCAGGCTGGCTCTGAGCTCACTATGTAGCCTAGGCAAGCTTCGAACTCAGCAATCCTCCTATCTCTGCCTCCCAAGTGCTGGGATTACAGGTGTGAGCCACCATGCCTGGCTTTTTTTTTTTTTTTTTTGAGACAGGGTCTTGCTTTTTTTTTTGAGACAGGGTCTCACTTTGTAGTCAGGCTGGCCCTGAGCTCACTATGTTGCTCAGGCAAGCCTCAAACTCAGCAAGCCTCTGCCTCCTGAGTGCTGGGATTACAGGCTTGAGCCACCAGGCCCAGCATTTGTGGTATGTGGTACTGATTGTCAGTGGGCAAGAGTCACCACACCCAGTATTGTGGTAAGTGGTTACCAGGGATTGAACCAAGGACCTTGTGCTTGTAGGCAGGTGCAGAACCACTGAGCTAAATCTCCGGCCCCAGGGTCTTGCTTTATAGTTCAGTTTGACCCTTGAACTCACTAAATAGCTCAGGTTGACCTTGAACTGATGATAGCAATCCATCTACCTCACCCTCCTAAATCCTGGGATTGCATGTGTCCAGCATCAGGCCCAGCTAATTTCAGCCAATTTTAAAGGATACCAAATCTCAGTGTCACTGTTACTCTACAATCTCAAACTCTCACCCAACTTTCTCCACCATCTTTTATATTCCTGTGATTACCATGAAAAAGCCCTGCTATGTATATCAGACCTAGGAATGACTTTAGTTTAGCTAGTGAGGTGTCATAATAAACACATTTTTTCACTATAGCTATTAGTACATACAGAACGTTTGAGTTATATTTCATCATTTGTGCATTTCACATCTTGCATTTCATCTGTTAACACTTTCCAATACTGAATGATAGTGCTCTCACTCTGTCCAAAAGGTTTCACCTCTGCCAAGATCCTCATTATTTTGTGGGACCTACTTCTAGCATTGGATCATTCTGTTTGATTTTGGTGACCACTTTATACCATTTTGACTAATTAAATATGTGCTCACATTGCTCTTTTCTTTATCATCTAAATAAAAGAGGTCTTCATTTCCTGTGTCTGTATCAGGTGATTCTTGCTCCATTTTCACTGTCACAGGAACATTGGCTCACATGCTCATCATCAAAGTCATCATCATCATCATCATCACTGTCATCATCATCTATTCAGCAGTCGCCTGATGATTTACTTTTGACAACCTCCAAAACTTACAAATCTGTTTTTTCTTATCCTATTATGCTGAATCATAGTCCTTGTTTCTTAGGGTGCTACTGTAAGCCACACCCAAATTCCGGTATGATATATAACCTTTTTATATAATAGACAAATGGGTATATTTTATCCTCCCTTACCATGATGCTCAGGAAAACATAAACATAAATATAAACAAAATCTGTTACATAGAGCATCACGTGGATAAAAATATCAGTTTGACACTTTTGCACATGCACACACCTGTACTAAGTAAGTAAACACAAAGATTGCTTCCTGTCTCACTCAGGCACAACTACTGAAGTACAATAAACGGTGATTATCCCAAAGTACGCATTGACAGTAGAAAAGTATGCGATGAGTTTTTGTAACCCAATATAATGTCTAGGAAGGTTAGTGAAATAAAGTATCTTGTTACTGGTATAAGTTGAGAAGACAAGCAACAGACTTGTTCTTTCATAAAAGTTTTTCATGAATAAGGTGCATATTACTCTGATTCATACTTTGGTCAGGTGCTCAAAGTAGTCCAAGAAACTGTGTACATTCAAAAATTACTCAGTAGAACACAATCTACTGTTTCAGTAGAACACAATCTGTTGTTTCTATCAAATTTTCTTATTTAATATTAACCAATACTCTAACAATAAAATATTTTCTTGTATTCAAAAATAAAGAATTTTTAAATGTAGCCTGAAAATGGCATTTGCAAAAGCTTACATTGTTTCTTCCTCTTATAGTTTCATTAACAATGATAGCCAGTGCTTTTTGTAACTGTGCAGTTTAAGTCACACGAGTGACCTCTGAGCCCTTGTCCTTACTCTGAGTTGTAAGCAGTTAAGTGTTCTCACCTCAGAAGAGAGATCAGTGAAGCAAATAAACTTGCCAGCCCTTTCCCACATCTGTGGGGCCAGGGTCTGGCAAATCAATTTCCTTGGGTACATTCAAAATTATTACCTGTGTGACAAATACCATTTCTCCCCAGATGACTGGATTCTTCTTATGCAATTAAGTGAATTGCACCAGCACAGACTATGTTACAAATTCTGTTCACCCAGAGGAGAAGTTAATCTTAACATTTGAAAGCTAGGATTTTATATTTTCTGAAACCAAACATACTGATGTCATATTCCCTAATCTTAAAGAGAGAAAAGTAAAACAACTTCTTTAACATCTGACAAACAGTGTACCTCAGGTTTATCAGTCATAAACGATGGGCTCCTAAGATTACAGAATGAAGAATGATTAGATATATGTAATGGGCAGCCTTCTTCAACAGTGATGTAGCCAAGGTAAAAAAACAAAGAATGCAAACCACAAAAGAATATTCAACCAGCCACACATGAGAATAGTTATGAATTATTCAAATTTTGGTTCTATTAATCTTCCCTTCATCAACTGCTCTGAAGAGGATTAGCAAGTACTCATTTGCCAGTGTGGCTGCTTTTTGCCTTTTTCCCTGTTCTGCCTCACACATTTTATAGGACTGTATCCTCATGAGTCACAACACTTAAGATTTTTCAGGGTTGTAGCAGTGCCAAAGTTATTTTAATAATCTCAACTGATTCGTTGTAGGGCTTTTCTTTCTTTCTGTTTTTAGTGATAGAGAAATCTTGCAATGCATAATATTCACTTTATGCTTTCTGGGAGCTTCCAGAAATGAAACTTTTGTTCATTTTTTCTGCCACAGGCTATTGTAAGCCCTAGCTGATGCTGTGCACCACAGTCTTCAAAGAGATTTTAATGCTAATTTTCCTATATGTTTGGCTTTGGTGTCAGGTAATTTCCTGAACTCAATGACTGTGGAGAAAAACATCTAAAAGCTTATATTGGTGAGCAATTTATAGTGACAGCAAGGTCACCCTTTAAAAACTACTATTCATCCAATATTAGTAAATTATCAAAAATTCAATCTATGTAACTTAACTTCTGTTCTTATAGACTCTATAGTAAAAATGCTTTATACTCCATTTTAATGGGAAAAGATACACTAATAAATAACATGATCATTAAGAACCCAATGTAAATATGGCAATGAACTGATTAAATGTGTTTTCCTTCGTAGCTAAAGATTTTTAAAATAAGTTCAACTCTCAAGCTTAACACTTCCCAGAGTCCATTTCATACTGGAAATATGTGCAGCCTCTGACTGGTCAGTCATCCTTGGTCTGTAGGTGGGAGAAGCTGTTCCCTACCCATTTCCCTACTTTATTCACAAAGTAACCCTACCAGTGGCAAATCTTTTGCTTGTTCTTTGGTCTAGAGAGTTGAGTGAGACAAAGTTCCTCTCCCTTGGAGAAGAACACATCTAAAAGGAAAAAAAGAGGTGTATCAATAAATTATGATGTAGTAGCTACATTTAGGGAGTAAATAAGGTTTCACAAGCTACAGAGTACCAAAGAGAGGCTGAGGTGCTGCCCACAGAAAACAGACACCAGCTGGGGAAGGCGTAGTGATAAGAAGGACAAGAGGGGATGCTCCCGTCGCCTGTGGCCCGCTGGCCTTTTGTTAAAAAGCTGTGCTCAAACTCAAGGGGGTGCTGCACATCTCACCCCCATAAACCTTGACGGGGATCCAAAGACTGTTCTGAGCTAATACTGTCCTCGTGCCCAGATCCAACTCTCAATATGGAGCCCTTGGATTGTAGTTTGATGGAGTCTAGCAGGCTGTACCACAACAGACCCAAAGTTATGATCAATTTCAGTGGGACTGAAACCTAAAACGTTTAAGTGATGGCTAAACATAGGACTTTGGTAAACAAAATGAAGAATTTTATCTCCCACACTGAAGCTGTGATTATATTTGCTCCAGGAAATAAAAAATACTTTGAGACTCTTCCTTCGTATATTTATGTAGTGCTTTCAGTGCCTGTGTTTACTGAATAATCCAATGTACTTTTTAATGTTTTCGAAGAGACTGTGGGATTATTTCCTATTGAGTTAGTAACTGGTGTTTTAAAATACTCAGTTGGCAGAAGTAGGAGATAATGATCACTATTTCAAGAGATTAGTGGTGATTTTAAAATTATGTAGTTATTTCATTAGCTACTTTAAATACTTTAGGAGACCTTTTATCCTTACCTCTTATTCATTTCCTTTTTTTTTTTCTTTCTTGTTCATGGAGTTGAGTCAGCAAGAGAAACATATTCAAATTAGACTTGTCATACAGAAAAATATCTGACTTTATCAGGGTGGGTGGAGGGGGAAAAAAGCAACTTTTTGTCAGTCTTTTGTATTTCAGCAGCTGGATTCATCGCTACCATGGTAACAGACCACATGATGAGGTGTATTAGATTGCTGTGTGTTGAGCACAAGGAGAAGAATGAACACAGCTTTTTATTGAAGTTAAAGGTTACTTTGGGGTTTCTTCTATGGAAATGTGTAAGGTCAAATACTATAGCTTTCAGCATATGTAGTACTTCAGCAGAAGAATTAGGGGCATGTTGGTGCACTTAACTACAAAACCAGGTAAGGTCCCATTGAATCTGTGAAACTGAACTCTCCTACCTCGGTGGCAGTGGCATAACTTGCTGGCTGGAATCTCACTGCCACCCCCACCCCCACCCCCACCCCCACCCCCACCTCACCCCCACAGAGGCACGGACAAATTTCTCCTGTCCTCTCTCCAAAGCTTCCATGTCCGATTTCATCTGGTTTTAATTTAGAAGTCAAAATGTTGTTAACTTTTAGAGTTCCATGGCTGTATGTGTATGTGTTAGTGTGTATTTAAGAAAGAAAACAGGAAAGGTAGTAATAAGGATATAATAATTAGTGTCCTTAGAGCCATCTTGAAACTGAGCAAAATGTTTCCTTGTTTTGTTCCATGAAAATGGTTCATTTTTCTTAAAGGACACCTTATTAGTGGCATTGGTCCAAAGCTACTTGCCTCATGCTAAATTAAGCCATACGACAAAGTTCTCCAGCATGTTTTTTAGTGTATTTATTATATATGATCTTTTTTTCCTCTCTGTATCACATTACTGCAAACTTGAACCAGCATGGATAGAGCAGTTTTATCTATAATTCTTAAAACCTATTTGTATTTCCATCAGTGTCCTATTCTTTTAGACATTGTGGCTGTGTGTGTGCTGGAGGATTTAAAAATAGAAGTAAATTCAAAAAACAGAAGTAAACAGTACGAGTGAGTGTAAAATGAACTCTTTTGCTTAGACGCCGGTAGGAGCTGAATGGAAACAATTCAGCGTGGCTGGTGAAGCGTCAATTCCCAGAGTCCAACAGCCTCCTCATGCCTTGTTTACTTGTCCCCCGGCAGCTTGCATGGAAAGGGAGACTTGAAGGTGCACAGGGCCAGGCACTGAAGAAGAAGACTATCTGCTTTTCAGCAACATATTTTGCTTCTGAGTTTTCACTCTGGTCCCTTAATTTTTCTCACATTAGGACTCACTTTCATTTTCAGCCAAGAGTTATCCTGGGCAAACTCTCTCCACTGTACAAAGTTGTTTGGGCAGCTTTTAGAGATAAAAATCTAATTCAGTAGTTGGAGCCAGACCCACTGCTATTGCTGTACAGTCACTGTCCAACTGCAGTGTTCCCATATAGGAAAACTTGTGAAAAATACATGCTTAGTGAGGTAAAAATCAATTACTTGCCGTTAACTGGCAAATGAGAGTAAAAGTCAATTACTTATCCCTAATTTGATCCTATACTACACTATATTTAAAAAAGCAAAACTTAGATATTATTATATCCACCACCCTCCATCTACAGTCAGATTTTCACTATTTCCTAAGTCTCTGGTTTTCATGTGTCCAAATCATCTTCCAAGTTTGAGGAAGAAGTTATAATCAGTATTCAAAATAATTTTTCTTTATTTTTAAGAAAAGACAATTTTTCCCATGGTAACAAATATCAACAAGTATTATAGTGAAACTAACATTTGAAAAATGTGTGTACTTCTTAGTTCATTCTTTCCTTTTTTTTTTTTTTTTTTTTTTTGGTTGTTTTCCATACAGAATGAGCTAGGAGCATGTCCTTCTAAGTGCAAAATATTTTCACAAGTGTGTGCTGTATTATTGGAAAACAAAAAGTTATCCAGATTGGTGAACATAGTATCTGGTAAAAATGGTTTAAAGTTTGAAATTCTCAGAACTGACAATGTACATAGTAGAAAATGGTCTGTTTATATTAAAGAAAAAAAATTTTAAAAAGAGGGCCAGAAGGAGAGAGGAAATAAAAAAGATAGAAACAAAGAGAAAGGGCCCAAGAACAGAAAAAACAAAAGGTAAAGATAACAGTGCATGTGATCTCTTACCCAGGCTCTCCTTTCTCATAATTACTGGAAAGGGCTATGTATATAACAAAGAAAAGTAATAGGCTCATCTGAATAAGGTAAAATTATTAAAAACTGCTATCATTTCACTATCCCTTGTTTAAAGTACATGATAAAGCATAGATGGTTACCTTCTATTAACTGAAAATACATTTTTTAAAGTCTCTATAGTTGCATTTGGTTCAGTCCTTATTGAAGGCAATTGACCAGCTTAGACTTAGAGCTAGAAGTGGGCACAAATCATATACATAGCTCCAAATTGGGGCCATCTTTAATGATCTGACACAAGTCCATATGTAGATATCCCTCTCCAAAGTCTTTCTAACATCTAGTGGATTTTAGGCCATAAGATGGAGGTTCCTTTTAAAGTTGTTTTGGTACCAACATTCTTAAGGAGCAAAATGGTCTTTTCATTACATCTTGGTTTTAAATTAGAAATCTTGCCAAGATCCTGTAATTGAATAAATTTGTCAGCTCTTGTTCAAATCATGCTTTACTGTTAATTTTAGATGATTTCTAGTGTTTTTAACATTTTAGCTTTAATTTCTAGAGCCCTGTAGATGTTCAGACAAATGGCTAATTATTAGCAAACATTTACCTCTATTAAGAAGATAGATGTTCATCAGTGAGGATGGAGAATTGTACTGATCAACACGAGGAAAATTAATGATAAATTTCAAACTCCAAGACAATATTTCTAACATAGGTGAAAATTGAGCCAATGACCAAGCATTCATTCTTAGTTCTGTCCACCATTTTGGGGACTTGTTATCTTTGAGCCTATTATTTCATTAAAGTGAATTTTATTATTGACCACCATGTAATGTTTTGTATGAAAAGAATTTAGCTCTTTTTTATTTGTTCATTTGGTGACTTTATTTGAATTTTTAAATTTTTCAAATGAGAAAAATTTGATATGATGATCATCATGATAATAAAGATGACACTGACAATAATGATTTCTTTGAAGTATAAGATAGACTTAGCTCCTGCCACCATATCTAGTAGAAAGACAGTATTTTCAGAAAGAAAATGGGAATTTCTAGTGGATTTTCATAAACATATTCCCAACTTTAATTTCACTAGTAACCTTTATAAAACATTAACAATGGATTTACTAGTTATGTTCTTTTCAGACATATGTTGACTTTATTCAATACGTAATACAGCCTCTCATCAAAAATGATTGTACCTACCCAGAATTATATAATATGTGAGCTAGTATCTGATAGGAAAAAAATAAATTTATTTTTAGGACAGAACTGCTTGTTATATTTTTAGGAAACAAAGGACAAGGCAACTAGTTTCACCTTCATTTAATAATGGTGGATTGATATATTTTAGGATAATGTTTTAATGCCCCATACTGGTATGAAACATTCACTATTTATGACATTTCAAATTTTTAATTATTTTAAATTATTCATTTTAAGCAAAAAATGTTATATCGCTGAAACATGTTGATTTAGAGTTGTTTGGAGAAAGATTACACTGAGAAAAATCTCTACATATTCCACACATGAAGGAAAAGTGCTATATCGATTGCAAATTCCAATATAAAATGAAAATCCATAAAACTAGTAAAAAAGCCACACACACAACTTGAGATAGAAAATCATGCCTTGGCAGACAGAATTTGTAAATAAACGTTGATATGAAAACTTGGTAGCACAAAAACTTATTTCTCTGGAAAATGTTATTGGCAAAGTAGAAACAATTTTCACAATATATATGAAAGATAAGGAATAACCATAATATATAATGAGGTGTCATAGCTCAATAAAGAAAAGAAACTGATTATTTGGTAAATAGCTACAAATTGAGGAAACACCAGAACTGATAAAAGTGTTCATAGAGCAACACATGACTGTCATCAGCATCAACACATGACTGTCACAATAATGACCATGTATTGATCATTTAGGGTTAGACATATTTCATTTGTTATTTAATTTCTACCCAAAACTATAAAACAAATATTGCCCTCATTTTTTGTAGATGGTGTACTATTAGTAAGTGTGGAGTTGAGCTGTCAAACCAGAGACAGCACTATAACTATGCTGAGTCTCCACTTATCTGCTCTTCTACCAGATGTAAACTATTTTAGCCTTAGTTCTCTGGGGAGACATAAGTATTTGAGGAGTGACTAAATAGTAGCAACACAGGAAACAGACCAGAGGGAGGCCATGCTGGGATGGGCAAAAGTCATCCGGAAGATAATGCTACCATCCAAAACAAGAATTAAGGCAGTGGTTTTGAGCTGAGATTAAAGTAGTTTTGAGAAGGTGTTTTGTCAGTGCCTATCATAGTACTAAGTTAGATAAAACATCAGACTTAGTGTTTTAACCCTGAAAACTGTCAATTACTGCATGTACCATCAGAGCAAGACTATTGTGGCCAAGTAAACAGAATATTTTACAATATACAAGTTTTTCTAATGAGACTAACTTAAATAAATCAGCCTGTTGGAAGTACATGCCACTATATCATGCATGTTCTTGAAACATGTGATATATCATGGTATTGTTTGAGGATATGATATAACTGAGGTGGATCTTTATGAAATTATCTCTTTCATTAAAATCTAAAGGTTCTTTGACTTTTAAAACAGTGATTTTTTTCTTTTTCCAGCATGCAGTAATTTTTCATTGCATTTATTGATACATTTTAGATATAAATTATGATCTCATTCATCAAGAATTTGTACCTGTAGGTCAGGGATTTAGCTTACGTGGTACAGCACCTACCTTGGAAGCACAAGGGCCCAAGTTTGATCTCCAGCACCACCAAAAAAGAAAAAAAAGAAGAATTTGTACTGGTGCATGATATATCCTGATTCTTATTTTTTCCCCTTTCCCCTGCCCTCCTTTCAAACTCCCATGCCCCAAATATATACAAGCTTTGATTCTGTTTTTTCCTTTCTACCATCAATTTTTTCTTTCCCTTCTTTGCTTTTCCCTACCTCCACCCAGTTCTCCTTTTCCTTTGAACATTTCCTTTCAATTTCACAATACCTATCATACATTATGGACCTCATTTACACCTTCAGTTTCTCATACTAGAGAAATTATATGGTATTTACACATAAGTGTCCTAGTTATTTCACTTACAAGATGCATCAATTTATCTATAGTTGTCTCAAGATTATCTTTATGGCTGTGTACTACTAAGTTTTATTTTTAAAAATTTTCTTATTTATGTACTCACCAGTTGATGTGCTTTTGAGCTGTTTCTAAAATTTAGCTGTTACAAACCGTGCTGCTATAAACAAAGGCACATGTGATAATGATACTCTTAATTCTTTTGTGAATACACCCACCAGGGAAGTTTCAGGGTGGAATAGGACTTCCAATCCTAGTTTTTCGGGTATCTCTTGATTTCCATAGTGGTTGCAACAATCTACACTCCCACTAACAGTGAAGAAGGGTTCCTTTTTCCCCACAGCTGCCCCCGCCCAGCACTTTTTATTGCTTGATTTCTGGATAGTAACCATTTTTCTGGAGTCAGATGGAATCTCAGTGTAGTTTTCATCTGCATCTCTCAAATTACCAAGTGATGCTGAATACCTTTTCATATGTTTATCTGCTACTTCTACCTCTTAATCTGAAAAATGTCTGTTCATTTCAGGTACCCATTTTTGAACTGGGTCTTTAAACTTTGGAGTTCTGATTTTTCTAAGTTCTTTATATATTCTAAATAGTAGTCCTTTGTCTGAGAAACAGCTGGTAAAAATTTTTCCCACTGCGTAGGTTTCCTTTTCACCCTGTTGATGGTTTTTCTTGCTGTGCAAGAGCTTTTTTTATAAGATGAGATTCCAGTTATTGATTCTGTCTTCTAGTTCTCATGCTACCAAGGTTTTGTTCATAAAGTCTTTCCGTATGCCAATGTCTCCAAGAGTTCCTCCTAACTTATCTTACAGCAGGGTTAGTGTGCCTTTTAATATTTAAGACTTTAATCCACTTCAGTTTTAGTTTACTGCATGGTGAAAGATATAGGTCTAATTTGAATCTTTGACTTTTGTGTGCTCACTTTGGCAGCACATATATTAATCTTTGACTTTTGAAACCAATTTTTCCAGCACAATTTATTAAAGAAGCTATCTTTCTTCCATTAAAGGTGTTTGGTTTCTTTGTTAAAGATGAGGTGGCTTAGTATATCTGGAGTTGTTTCTGCATCTAATGTATATAGTTAGAGATTATTTAGAAAGTTCAAAATGTATATCCCTTTATCATTGTGAAAGCAGAAATTTTCTATTTTAGTATTTTCTTTGGGCACATTATTATTCTCTTGCCTTTACACCAATTTTTCTTTGGTTATCTTTCTCCTGTAACAATATACCCAGGATCATTGACAGATTGGAAGACAGTAGAATCTGTTACCTCTAGCATTGGAGCACCCACTGTTTTTCCAAACAGCTACTCTGTATTTCTTACAGTCTTAGGGTCACTGGAGTAGGAGAAAACTGTTGAAGGAATGGAGGAAAAGATGGAATGTGGTCTGGTTAATAAGGAGCTGAAAGGAAGAAAAAGGCACCATCATTTGGTGATGAGTTGGATGACAGTAGGAAACTATAACAGCACATAGTGTAAGAGTTCTCTAGTATCACAAAATACGTTTTCTAAGTGAAAGATATTGTTCCAGAAGCTTTTGGTTTAACTCTTTAAGTTAATCTGATAATACCTAACACTGGAAACCACTGAGTGATATATCACTATTATTTGTTTGTCAATCCTTACATTTACCTAATGAGCTAAGTTATAGATGAAGAAAGCAGAGCCAGATAAGCTAAGTAATACCCAAAAGTACAGTTAATGAGAGTGCTGAAGTTAATGAGTATTTTGCCTATACATCATCTTGCCTACTATTAATCTGTGCAAAAGGTATTTGAAAAGTCCTTAGAAAGTACCGAGCATATAATAAATCCTTTAAAATATTAGCAATTATTATTACTATGTAATAAGACTGAGAAGACTTTGCAGAATTTATGTAATTGTACATGATGCTGCTCAGAAATAGTAACAAGGCAGCTTTGAATGTTTCTTCTGTACAGTTTTAATACAGCTATATTTAGGAGTTATGTCCTCTACAGGTGGGAGAAACTCTCTTTCTGCTCAAATACTCTCGACCGCTTTGACTGGCACAGTTGAAGTTTTCTCTTCAAAGGATGTGCCTCTCCAAGCCATTGCCCATGTGCATCTGCATAACTGTGACCTTCTGACAGGGTATGACTGCTGCTAATGGTACTAATGAAAGCAAATGAAATCTCCTTCCACGCTCGGGATTTGAATAATATGTCAATTTGTTCATTACCATCTTGCTTAGAAATAAGTGCTTTGACATTTTTATAATCTAAGGGAGTAAGTGAGAGCTTAGCAGCCAGAAAGGAGAATGGGCCAGAGGTTGGCCGATGCGCAGTCACAAAGGAGTCCTTGTGGGACAGAGTCAAGGTCGAGAGAGTGGTTCTGGGCAGAACACACCCAGGGCAACCAGGTACAAACTGTATTCTGATCTTTATCCTAGAATGTGAGCTTGTTGGGGGCAAGTGCTTTGCCATCCCCTGCATCAGAAGGACTGTATGTAAAACTAGTTGGCTTTCACTCTAACTGAACTAAGAATGCCAGATGCAGCATTAAGGACACCGAAACATTAGCTTCAGCACGTTACAAAGCAATCAAGAACAGTACCTTTGTTGTACTGGGATTCCCAGGGCAGATGATGCTGCTGTGTAGTCTTTGTGTCATGCACAATGACTAGGCCACGAGGGAGGCAGAAGAGGTCCCAGGACACCAGGGCTCAGGACAACAGAAACATGCTGTTGCTGGAAGGGTACAAGAGCCTGCAGATAGTGGAAGGCAAGCAAAGCATGGAGTTTGCGGAATCAGCAGTTGCCCCATGCCATCTGCATCTGTAACTTCTATGACACCTTTGTCTTTATCTGTAACTTAAGAATTCGAAGGGTTTTAGCTAGTGGTGTCACTGGGTCAGTGTACCAGCTAACAAGACCCATAAGAGAAGAAGAAAGAGATAATGGAGAGTACAATCAGCTGAGCTCTTGGCACTCTGCTTCTAGAGAAGGGCACTGCTGGGCCGGAATTGCCTCTTCCTGTCATTCCATCTCGGATGGCTCTTCTGGGAGCTTCATTGTTCCTGGTTTCTTTCAGCTGCTAAGGAATGTATTCATAATGTCAGTAACAGATCTCTGGAGTTGTCTGTAAATGTTTCATATACTTTCTTATCTGAGAAGTAACACGCTTTTGTTAACAATATGAACTAACATATGTATGGTGATTTACTATTTCCAAAGAATTTTGATTACCTTTGGTTGAATCTTCTACAATCATAGAAGGTAGATGACACCATCACATCCTTTTATTAGTACATGTTTGCAGCAAATAATGTTTTTTTTTTCCTCTATGGAGTTGGTATAGGTACATAACACATTTAATTCTTATTTTTGTACCTTTGTCTTTCCCCTCCTTTCCGCCACATTCCATCTCCTGATGCTCTTCTGTTCTGAGAAAATCTATCTCCCTACTTCCTAGTATCTATCATTATTTCACTTTCAATTTATGTTAGTTTCTCATAAGAGACAAATCATGGAATACTTAAGCTTCTGTGTCTAATTTATTTTGGTCTAGTTAATTATGGTCTCCAGGTACATCTATTTTTCTACAAATAACTCAAATTTATCTTTATGGCAAAGCAGTACTCCATTGTGTATAAATATCACATTTTCCTTATGGACAGGTGATAGGCTGCTTCTAAAATTTAGCTATTATGAATTGTTGCACTATAAACATGAGCATGCATTTATCACGGTCATGCAGTGTTTTGGGCAGCAAGCTTAGTGACTTCTTTCAAAGCACTGTGTTAACTAATAAAGCACACATACTCATTTCCTGATTTTCTAATTCATGTTCACTGCCCTCTTTTCCTTAAGTGCAAGTTTCCCTAATGATAGCTCTTTATCCTTAGAAAATCACTATTACCAATAAAGCTTTCTTACATTTTATCAGAATTTTATTCAAATTTAATCCTCTTTTTAAAATCCCTTTAAGGTAGTTTGTGTACAGTGTAGGCCTTTAATGACTGCTAACTGCCTGATTATTGTCCCTTTTGTACTCCTTGTAAGTAATCCATTTGATTTTTACACATTTGATGAAAAGGGTTTTTAAAATTATTTTGGAATAGGAAAATAAGTAATTTACAATCCCTGATATGGAAAAGCAACCTAAAAATAGGGTAAATTTTTTCTTTTTAATTTGAAAAAATTAAAATCTAAGTAAAGTAGAACTGTAAAATTGTAAAATTATAAAATCTAAGTGAGTAGACAACTCAATGAACAAAACAAGAAGATGATAAAGTAGACATTTGATGCCAAACCAAAAAATGGAAATTGTATGAGTTCTCAAACTACCTTCCCTCTCGTATCCATGTAACAGCCAAAAAATATTTTATCTCGCCTATGGTACTTCCTGCCATCTCCCTAGATGTGTATTTTTTCCTTGATCACACATCTTCTGTGTTCTTTACAACCTCCCTACACGACATTGCCTTTGAATTGAGCTATTTTTTTTGCCATCCAGTGATACTAAAAATGCTCTTCTCCCTATTTAATTCTCACTGAGAATGAGTGATTAAAATTGGGACAAAAGGAAGGAAGCCAGGTCACATGATTGTCGGGAACAAGTTTTTCAATTTGACTAAAGTTATTTACATCCAGTAACAATGCTGAGATTTTTTTTGTTTACATTTTTCTTTAAAATGTAAAAAACAGTTTCAACGTCTATTTTTCATTTTTTTTTTAATTTTCAAACAGGATCTAGCCTAGGTTACCCAGGCTGGACTTCAACTTGCAGTCCTCTTTGTTGAGCCTCTTGAATAACTGGAATAACAGGCATACATCACCATACTCAGCTTGATAACATCTTGATTGAGTTTGAATTTCTATAACCACTGAGCTAGTAATCCTAACTTTTAGAAACACATAAAGTATAAACATTTCTGTGCAAAATTTTATAAACAAGGATATTAGTCATAGCATTATTTAACCCATAAAAGTATTAAAACAAACCAAATTTCAAAAATGGAGAACTAATGCATTAATCACTTTCATGCCACTTGGACAAAATACCTGACATGTGCAAAGGAGGAGAGGTTTATTTGGCTCAGTTTCTGGTGGGTTTGGTCCATGGTTGGCTGGCTCCCTGGCAGAAAAGTCATGGGGAAGCGAATGGTGGAGGGCAGTTGTCAACCCTACCTATGGCTTCCAGAAAGCAGAGAGAGAAGAGTGGCCAGTGACAAAAATAGACCAACATCCAACCAGACCTCCTAAAAGCACTCTCAGCTATGAACTCATCTGCTGGTCAGTGTATCAGTCCTCTGACCCAGTCACCCTGCAAAACCCCCACCCCTGAACACATAAGACTTTACAGGGGACAAGGGCTTGATTTTCATTATTTTTTTGTGTTTTTAAAATTTTATTCAGTGAATATACATTATTTTGCAAGGCAGTGATGTGAATTATGCTAAAAAAATCAGAATTTGAAATATGTTCAGTGTGACTGCTGCTATGGATAGAAAAAAGGCAAGACCACTGTCCATTGAGAAATTAATAGCATGGTTTTTACCTTCTTTTGATAGTTTTGGAATCTTTCTAAGTAGTAAAGAATCAGGGCAAAAATTGTCTTGAGAAACAGAAAAAAAACTTCTCATTAACTTGTGAAAAGAAATATAAGACAAGAGAAGGGAACCATAGCTCTTCTTCTGCAAATTCAAGAACTTTACCACTCCAGCCAGTTTGAAAGGCAGAACTGGCTTGTGTAAAGAGCAGGAACCAATTACAAGAGGCTGAAGCCTTGTTTAGATCAAGGCCCCACAACCTCATCCCAAGTTCTGTTCTCCCCAGTTCTAAGGCTCTGCTTCTTTTTGCTCAGCTTTGTTCCCAGTGACTCTGGCTCAAACAGCAGAATCAGATCCTGAGACGCTCTAGCTCTGGGACAGGAGCTGTCCAAGAGCAAAGAGGATGGCTGCCATGAGCCCCGGATCACACACCACCAGCTTCACCCTTTGTGGTGGGTTTCGCTTACTAACTCAAGCAAGGCCCCAGCAAGAAAGTGGTCAAGGTTGGCCTCAGCGGGGTTCATAGCCCCAATAGTCACCATAGCCAGGGTGGCAGGGCAGGCTCAGTGGTCCCTCTCCTTCCTGTCTGCCACTGCATTAGCATGACATCGATGACAACAGCAGGCAGGACAAATGGGAGGGACTGTTAGAAGAAGGGCAGGGCAGATGTAAAAAACTAACAGGTATAGCATCAGACCAACAGGTACAACATCCAAACTCATCTCACTCAGCCCTGATCAAATTACAAATTAATTGTGCCAAATAAGGAAATTGAAGATAAGAGGAATTTATTCATTCCAGAAACATAGATTTTTTTCTTTTTATACATTTATCTATTTTTATTTATTTATTTATGTTCTTTCCTTTAAGTTTACTGGTACATTTTAGGTATACATTATGGTCACATTCATCTTTAGGGATTTGTACCTATATGTGATATATCTCGGTTCTGGTTTTTTCCCCATTTCTCTACCTTCCCTTCCTCCCCGGAACTCTTCCCTGTTTACAAAACTTTGTTTCTGTTTTTTCCTTCTTTTCGCATATTTTTTTCCCTTCTTCCCTTTCCTTCACCCACTTCCCTACTTTCCCAACCTTTTGGAATAGTTTATCTGGTGTGAGAAACTGCAAGAGTAAATGAGGAACAAAATTTATAATAATATAAAATAAGAAGTAATAGTTTTCTTCTTTTTTAAATTTGCTTTTTTGTTATTGCTGCTGCTGGTTTGCTGAGGGT
Organism: Thryonomys swinderianus; assembly: GCA_004025085.1. Classification (NCBI taxonomy): domain Eukaryota; kingdom Metazoa; phylum Chordata; class Mammalia; order Rodentia; family Thryonomyidae; genus Thryonomys; species Thryonomys swinderianus. The sequence continues at coordinate 18,206 of PVIC010028096.1, forward strand.
TTTTTGTTTGTTTGGTTGGTTGGTTTATTTTGTTTTTTTGAGATAAAGTCTCTCTACTTAGTTCATGCTGGCTTTAAACTCACTGTGTAGCCCAGGCTGATCTCAAACTTGCAGTGATCCTCCTGCCTCAGCTTCTTGAATGCTGGGATTATAAGCATGCACCCTCACACTTAGCCTTTCTTTTAGAAATTTTTTATTATCATAGTATAAGATTTAAGTACATAATAAATGTGTTCATCTTGCTCACATCCCTATCATTTTATTCCCCTTCCCTTTTCCTCCTCCCACAGATTCCCTTCCCACCTCCAGGGTCTGCCACCCTGTTTTATCATCTCTTGTATTTTGCTCTCTAAATTATTTATATTTCAAGCCTCTCACATTAAAGAAATGAAGCATTATCTAACATTTGTGATTTATGTGAAATAATATATATCTCAGGTTATGGCCAAACTTCCCTCAAAGATGTATGTTTTCCTTAAGCTTCTATGGCTACTTCAGCTTTAATCAAGGGACTGAGAGACATTGTTTCTATGACTGAGAAATGGCAAAAGAACAACTAAACATTTTAATGCCTTCTCAATTACACACCTAAATGACAGGTTGCTCCTGTCTCTTGAAAACATTGCTTTGAGAAGAGCTAACAAAGAGTGTATCTTGAGTGTGTGCCTGAGTTAAAATGTTGGATGTGTTCCATACCTTAAAATCAAGCATAGGATTCAAATATATTAACAGAATTCTGCACTCAAATATTGAAACTTTTTTGGAGCATGTTGGGCACATTCCATGTTTGATGCTCAAAGAGAATTTTCAAGAAAATAGCAGGTACTCTCAAAGATATAAAAGTAAACACAGTCTAAATTAGGACACAAAGAAAAGACAGAGGATGGGAAAAGACAGGTAGACATAATGGCAACCCAGAAATAATAGTCTTTATAGGTCTGGCAGTTGTCCAACCAAAGCAGACAATCTAAAAGGAATCTCAGGTTATTTATACCTGTTGAGGATTTACTCTACCTAGTGATTAAACCTCCAGGACACTCTTGGTAAATTTAGTAGAGCTTTAAGACTCCAACATTTGTGTTTCCTTAACCTTCTCGTTTCCTGTCCTTGGCTCATCATAAAAAAAAATAATAATAATAATCTCTCCACAGTTCCAAGGAGTAATTCCAAAAATAAATGTAGGCATTTGCTTTGACCAGGACATTATGTCCCCAGTTTTCTTTTCAGAGCTACAAGATACGCAAGTTGAAGCCTGCCCGCAGCACACCAAATGCAAGCTCTGCGCCTCCTTCCTGCTGCACTAGGTAGATAATTCCACGGGGGAACAGCAACATGAGTAATTTGTAGTCAAAATGACTGGCAAAGCCTTGGGAATTATAGGGCACACTGTATTTAATTTTCCATTAAGAAAGAGTAAAATTCCTCACATTAGGTAATGTTTGTAAAAGTACTCTGCCCTTTAGACATTAAAATAGAACACTAGTGCTGGTGGCTCTTATGTAAAATGATCAGCTCGCATGCTGGTCATTCAAGACTGAATTCTCTCCAGAGCCAGAAAAGATGAGAAGTGCTGTCTCATGGGCTTCCTGACAAAAATTAGAGGAAGCATGGCAAAATAGAAATAACACAGAACTTGGAGAAAGATGGGGTTCAAATGCTGTTCCCATTCAATAACTGGCTCTGAGACTTCTGTGAATCACGTGTCCTCAGTCGGGCTAGCCACATGTGCACTGGGGTCTCCTGTCCCTGGAGTTTCATATGCAGTTGGTTTGAATGAATTCAGGTCATTTCCACAACCTTCAGGAGTGCTTAGGGTTACAGCCCACTAACTTCTGACCCTGGTATCTATTTAATCTCTCTGTATAGATAGATGATAGATAGGTAGATAGACAGACAGATTGTGAACTCTGTCCCCTTGCCAGTGTCCACCAGAGTCTCCACTCACTCTCTTGGGTCCAGTAATACCACTGAAGTTGTGGAGTTGGCGAGGGATGGGAAGACTGGAGAGGCACTCAGCCTTTCTCTCTCCAACAAACACTCAACTTCACCAGTTTCACTCACATTATGCCTCTAGTTTGTTTCTCAAGGATCCAATAGTTTTCATCTTAGTCTGCAGATAATTTTTGCACTCCTCTGTGCTTGTTTCCAACTTGCATACTGAAATCCTAGCAGAACAAAAGGTCTTCTGGTAGACTGTTCAGAAGACATTTGAGTTCATAAACAAGACAGGAAGTTTTCCATTATCCTTTTAAAACGGTAATACTGACCTTGCAATTTTCCAAGGTTTATGTGAGTTTCAGAGATAAAGGGCACACAATACTTTTGCATGATGCACAAATACATATGCAAAATTAAAGCTGCTGATGATAATTCTATATTGAATAGTCAGTGTTTGGAGAAAATGGACTTCCTTGAGTGTCATCTTAGTATAATGAATTATCTTTGTAATTGTGTGTTAATGTCTGTCTCCCCAACTAAGACTGCTAAGTTCCCTGAAGGCAGAGACTATTTCTGTCTTGTTTACCCCCATGTGGCAACGTCTCGTGCTGTGTTTGGCCCACATATTTAACTCTTCATTACATTCAGGAATTGATGCATGAGAAACAGACAGATATTAGTGGTGGAGGATTTTTCTCCTTCTTCAGAGTTATGACCTCACCCAGAGACATGAAAGGAGAGACGAGAGAGGTGAAGGCTCTTCAGATGCTCTTGGAATGTGGTCAGTTCTCTTAAGAGCCTGGGAAAGATCAGCAGCACCTTTCTTTATTCGCTGGACATTTCTAGTATTTTCTACTCTCCCCTGAGATTAGTCTCTGTCTTATCTGTGCTTGGATTAGGAATGTCTCTGAGAGAACAGAGAATTTGTTTGCCACCCTCTGTATTGTCTCACTGATATAAAACATAAAATGAGGTTTTTAGAGTATTGCAAGAAAACTGATTTTACACCAAATTTGTTTGAATAATCAAGATCTTTCTTCCACAATATTTTTCCTTGACAGATACTTTATCTCTCTTGTTGAACAGCCTGATCATCTAACTTTAACGTTACAGAATTTTGTGTGTAGGAAAGTATGTTCTGTGCAGTAATGAAGCTTGTAAACTGGCTGTAAGGGTGTGACTCATTCCTGTACTGCAGGGTCACCTGCACACACTGAGACAGCACAGTCTAAGACAGACACTGGCTTTGAAGTCATCCTGCTCAATGATCCTCCCTTCCGCATCTAAAATGAGAGTCCTGGACTGTAGAAATGGATTTCAGACAGTAGTAGGGGAGCCAAGGTGGACTGCTTTCTGCCATCACAATAGCTTCTCCTTGGCTCAGGTAGTGGAAGTCATCTGAATAAATGTTTCCATGGCAAATGTAAAAATTAGAAAGCTGGAGAAAACTTTTCTATTATACCAAGCAAATGAAATCAAATCACCCAACCAATATTTCCTGAGTCTAAAGGATTATGTTAATAAGAATACCAGGCAAAATACAGGAAGACCATTTAAATATTAATTTCAAATAAACAATGAAATATACAAATATATATAGAGAGAGAGTAAGACAGTGTATGTGCGTGTCCATGTGTCCTGTTTAATGTTCGGGGGCATATATACACTAAAAAGCATATTTTTATTTGCTAAGATTAACAACTTTATATACTTCAGGAGTAGAACACAGGTACCATACACCAAGAAGAGCCCAAAGACTTTATAAAGTTGTCTTTTTTCTACCAATTTTTTTTTTCTTGAGACAGGGTCTCGCTTTGTAGTTCAGGCTGGCTCTGAGCTCACTATGTAGCCCAGGCAAGCCTCAAACTCAGCAATCCTCTTGCCTCTGCCTCCCAAATGCTGGGATTACAGGCGTGAACCACCATGCCCCGGCACTGTGGTACATGGTATTGATTGATGGTGTGTGTGAGTCACCATGCCCAGCATTGTATGTGGTTACTGGGATTGAACTCAGGGCCTTGAGCTTGTGAGGAAGGTGCTGGAACCCCTGAGCTAAATCTCCAGCCCCCAATTTTCTTTTATTGTTGCTATTACCAGTTAGTATGGGCATTGGGAGTTCATTGCATTACTTCATTTCTATGTCTCACACCACAGCACATTTATTCCACAGCTGAGTCATAAAGCAGTTCTCTCTGACACCCACTTTTAATGTTAGGTCCTATCTTCAAAGCAGGCCATTGTGTCATCAACCATTAAAATGAGAATGCATAAAAAGCCAGCCATGTTCACATTTTTGGCTCCTTCTTTTATTTTCTCATTCAGGATCCCACCACACCCCAGCCCTGAAGATACTGTTTTCTATGGTCTCATTACCTTTGAGAGAAGAAATTGGGAAGGTCGCTCTCAATATGTTGGAAGTTTACAACAAATATATCCAGAAGACCTCTGTGCCATAGAGTTGAAAATTCTGATAGAAAGTTTCTCAAGACACTAGCAACCGTACTCTACTCTGTAACTGTATCTTTTGATTGGCCCTGTAAATGTTAGAATTACAAGAGAACAGTGTCACAATACACTCTGAGATGCTACTTTCCATATTGAGTATCACACATTGTGACCACTATGTGTTACTAGGGCTATGTGTACCTATGGGCTTGAGTTACTCTTCACTTATTACCATTGGTTGACGATTTCATTTCCAGAACTGATGGCAGACTCTCTGAGTAAATTAAAGGTAAATCATACTTAATATGAATACAGTCACCCAGGAAAACATTTTAAGATATTGCTTTTCCATTGATACTATGGTAAACAATTGTTACCAAATAGGAAATTAAATGGTTTTTAGTAACCCACTTAAAATGGAATCACAGATAAAGAGGAAAACATGAACAACTGATTATACAAACAGAATTGCACTCTAGCACTTAAAGCCCTAGAGTGAACTGAGAAGATAAAGTCAGCAGTAGGAAGGAAAAAGTCTCAGGGTTCTAAAACTTTAGGCTACATTCAGATGCCTTGAGCGTATTAGGATTAAGACATTTCCCCGTGTGCTATTACACTGTTCAAAACTATGCATTCAAAATAATGATGATTTTATGAGGTTTTGAGAAATAATTATAGTACATTTTGGGCAAAAAAAAAAAAAATAGTGTAGGGCCAGAGGGTTAGCTCAGTGGTTCCAGCACCTGCCTCGCAAGCACAAAGTCCTGAGTTCGATCCCCGGTAACCACATACAATGCTGGGCACGGAGACTCACGCCCACCAACAATCAATACAGCATACCACAGTGCGGGGCGTGGTGGCTCAC
>PVIC010028097.1:0-23444 GCA_004025085.1 Thryonomys swinderianus
CCAGCACTCGGGAGGTAGAGACAGGAGGATTGCTGGGTTCGCGGCAGCTTGCCTGGGCACCATAGTGAGCTCAGGGCCAGCCTGAACTACAAAGCGAGACCCTGTCTCCAAAAAGCAAAAAAAAAAAAAAACTTGGATTAGAGGTCCCATTTGCTATTCCCCTGCTAGGTATGTACTCTAAAGATTTTGAGAAGACATTCCTAACCCATAAACCTACTAAAAATCCAATTAATTTTTTAAAAATCTGTGTTTATTTCAAAATGAAGGACAGAGTATTCACTTTTTTTCTTTTCTATTTTTAAATTGAATTCTTTCTTAGTACATTTTAGATACACATCACAATCACACTCAACATTGGGAATTTGGACCAGTACATATCGCCAGTTAATTCTTATTTTTACGCATTTCCCTACTCACCCCTAACCCCTCACCCCCTATATACATATGGGTTTTTTTTCTTTTTTAAATCATATTTATTCTTTCCCCTCATTACTTTCCCCTACTCCTTTCCCCTTGAATATTTCCTATCACACAAAATTTATCATACATTCTAGAACTCATTTACATCTACAGATTCTCATACCAGAGAAAAGATACAGTATTTACATATCTGTGACCTATTTATTTCACTTGTTAGTGTGTCCTCAAGGTATATCCATTTGAGTATAAATGACTCAAACTTATCATTCATTTTTTTGTTTTTTGTTTTTTCGTGACAGAATCTCACTCTGTAGTTCAGGCTGGCCCTGAGCTCACTATTTAGCCCAAGCAAACCTCATACTCACAGCAATCCTCCTGTCTCTGCCTGCCAAGTGCTGGGACTATCAGTGTGAGCCACAACGCCCAGCATTGTGGTGCATGGTACTTTGACATTGCTGTTGGGCATGAGTCACCACACCTGGTATTGTTGTATGTGGTTACTGGGGATTAAAACAGGAACCTTGCACTTCCTATGCAGTCACTGGAACCACTGAACTAAATCTCCAGCCCTTCGCTTCTCGGCCTTTTGGCTAAGATCAAGTGTAAATCTCCAGCCCAAACTTATCATTCTTCATGGCAGAGTAATACTCCATTTAAAAATTTTTATCCAGTCTCCAGTTGATGGACATTTGGGTTGTTTGCAAGATTTAGCTATGAAAAAATGAGCTGCTATACACATGGGTCCACATATGTCTCTATGATGTGATCCTTTTGAGTATATTCCTAGCAGGAGACTAGCAGGGTCATACAGGATAACTAATCCTAGTTTTCTGAGGAATCCACACTGATCTCCACAGTAGTTGCACCAGTCTACATACCCACCAACAGTGGAAAAGGAAGGGTTCCTTCTTCCCGGCAGTCTCACCAGCATTTGTTGCTGGTTGATTTCTTTATTGGTACATTTTATATCCACATCATTATCACACTCAATATTGAGAACTTGTACCAGTATATGACAAGAGTTAATTATCATTTTTTTCCTATTTCCTTACTCACCCTACAACCCTCCTCCCACCCCTTATATACATATGATTTAGGTTACTTTTTATAGTAAAATTTATAAGAAAATGTGAGTGACATCTCTTCTCTTATTTTCAGAAGGGAGAATTCAGCTTTTTATTTATTTTATTTATTTTTTTGTGGTACCAGAATTGAACTCATAGCTTTTTATTTTTAATTCATATGTGTCCTACACTTGCAGCAGACTGTTCAAAGCTGCCATGTCAGTCCATGGTCTCTCTCCCTTTATATTATACTTGGAACAGCCATCACTGTTTCACTCACTCAGTATTTATTAGCTGCTGATCCAGTGCTACATACTGGGTATATTGTGGTTAATAAGACACCATCTTGTCTTAGTAAGACAGTGTATAGATAGAGCTAGCTAAGTAACTACACAAATAAAAAACTGTTATTCAAAATGTGGTCACTATGGGGCCAGAGAGTTAGCTCAGTGGTTCTGGTGCCTGCCTCGCAAGCACAAGGTCCTAAGTTTGATCCCTGGTAACCACATACAATGCTGGGAGTGGAGACTCATGCCCACTGGCAATCAATACCACATACCACAGTGTTGGGCTTGGTGGTGCATGCCTGTAATCCCAGCACTCAGGAGGCAGAGACAGGAGGATTGCTGAGTTCCAGGCTTGCCTGGGCTACATAGTGAGCTCAGAGCCAGCCTGACTTACAAAGCGAGACCCTGTCTCAAAAAAAAAAAAAAAAAATGTGGTCACTATAAAACAAAGAGGTCATTTTCAAATAGAAATATTTTGTTCAAGAATAAATTAATAATTCAATAAATACAGTTTTAGGCTCCATAATTTAGGAGAGACTTCTTGGAAGAATAAGAAGGAAATCTCAGGGTTGGAAATTCATTTGTGGGCCACATAAGGGGTGACTGCTGCCTACAGTTATGTGGGCAGAACTGGCTGGAGGGTGTGGGAACTGGTTCATGCTGCAATGATCTGCTGCTCTCTTAGAAGACAAGAGGGTCATGAGAACAAACTTTCTGGGGAAGCTGAAATATCATTGCTGATGAGAGATCAGTCAAGTTGTAAGGCTCTAAAACTAGTGCTTTCTCAATTTCACAGGACACTGATGAGGACAAATAATTCTCTGCATGTTGGCTTCTTCAGAATGTAGCCTATTTCATTTGAGAATTTGTGAGAAAAGGTTAGCAAAAAGCTTTCTATGTGGGATGAAGAGATAATACCACCACTGATGCCAGTAGCCCTGCTTCCGAGGATTCTTTCCATGTGGGCAATATCTGTGCTTGTTTCTCCCATTCTAATCCTGGCCAGAGATATTCCTAGTGCTCTGCAGAACTCATTCCATCATCCTATTTTATGTTCTAAATTTTTTAAAATAAAAATTTAGCTAAAGAATCATTCTCTTCAGAACATGTAAAGGCAGCATAAGGATGTCTTTTGAGGCTGATTTCACTTGTCTGTGGGAATATGTTTAATGATAAAGAGCCAAGGATATATTGCTGTGAAACTATAATGATGATTTCTAACTCCTATTTGGTAGACTCAAGTGGAAAGGACTTTAAGAGGCCTTGTTTAAAATAACCTGCAGAGATCCAATTCAGTAAATCTAGGAGGGAATCTGAGAATTTCCCTTTTAAAAATTTCCCACACGATGCTGATGTTGTTGGTCTGGGAACCATCCTTTGAGAATCATTGTCTTATGTCCATGTTTTTTTAAAATTTTGACTGCATATTAGAATCATCTGGAATGCTTCTAAAAAAAAAAGTACTGATGCTAGGGTACTGTATCAGACCAATGAAATCAGAATATCTTGGAATGGGGCCCAGCCATCTGTATCTTTTAAAGTGTGATAGAAAATCAGGGTTTGGAAATAACTATTTTAGATGAAGTCTTACAGAAAGAAAGAGTAGTATGTGAATATTTTCGCAAACATGTCAAAGTAATGTGAATGATACAGAGTAGAACCAGAGCATGGTAGATTATGTTTATGTGGCCCAAACCTCCAATGAAACACGGATCACAGAAAGGCAGTGACTTATTCAAGATTTCTTTATAGATTAATAGCTGATCTAAGCCTGACCTGAAAACATCGTGATTTCCAGTTCAGTGATTTTATTTCTCCACTAACCTTGGATTTCAGTACCTTATAAGATATTAATCTGCAGGGAAACAGAGACTAAATGGACATGAAGTTACAACATGATAGATTGATAAATCCCACACCACGTGAACAGAAATACCAAGGCAGATCATTTAGCTCCATGTCCTGTGACAGGGCGAAGTGATGAGTGAGCATTATCTAGAGAGGTGCAAACTTAGAATTGAAAAACACAGGATTAATGAGTCATGAGGGAGAAAGACTAGCAATGATAGCCAGCTTCCTGGGCTGAAAAAAGAAGAGTAACTGAATAGCCACCTTGGAGGAAAGGCATGTGTGAGGGGAACTGGCTTATCAATTCCCCTAATTTTGGAGGTCAACAAATCCCACAGTCTTGCCCCTAAAATGCTGGCAGTAGAAGCCAGTGTAAATCCAGATGCCTGAAAGCCTGGGAGAAGAGGCTAACTGTGAAAGGACTTGAGTCTGAAAGTCTGGGAACCGGGATCTCTGAAGTCTTGGGCAGAAAAAAATGGAAGTCTTAGTTCAAACAGAAAGTAATGGGTCCCTTCTGAATTGTTCTATTCAGGGGCTCGTTAAGTTGGAGGATATCATCACGTTAAGAAGAGCTATCTGTGTTACTCAGTTCATAACTCAAGTGATGATCTCTCCCAGAAACACCCGCAAAGACAGATCCACAAATGTTTTTCCAGCTATCTGGACATCCCTTGGCCCAGGAAAGGTGACACATAAAGTTAACAGTCACATCTTAAAAAGATTACTGAAGAAAAATGTTTTCAATGAAATTGTCTAATGCCAATTCTTTTATAATTAAGTTTTTTTAAAAATTGTACTCACTTTAACAGTAAAAATTGTGACTGTAGGCACACTAACCTTTATGCCTACTGGAAATGTAATATTTATAGCTTACTCTGAACAAGGCAATAGCTTTTTTGAGAGGAAGATTTACTCAGGAATCACGCAGGAATGTGTTAAGCCCATAATAAATTTTACATTCTTACTTACAAATTCAAAACTGTCATTGCTGCTGAATTCTAAATAAGAGTAAATTGTGTTAAAAGCAGACTTGCTAGTAGTGTGCTAAGAAAGTAAAGTAAAAATCTCTTAAACTCCACTCACAAAGTGGATACCGTACTGTTAGGTGTCTTAATGTTTCGTACTGACTGCCCCGTGTCAAAGGTCAGGATAGTGCCGCACAAGATTGTCATCAGCAGAACAGAAGCAGGGGCAGCATGAACTTTCTGGCTCCTCTCCAGACCTACTAAAGCTGGAGCTGCTGATGACAGGGCCTAGGAATATGTGTTTTCACCAGCTTCTCTCCCTCTCTTGCTGTCTGTTACAAGTGAAAGCACTGATCTAAGCTCATGTCTCATTCTGCTCCATGTTAGATATCTCCTTTCGTCTCTCCCATCCTGCCTTCCTGCATCCTCACACTTGTAGGCCAGAAGAAGTTGGTATGATTAATACCAACAGTATTCTGTAGACTTTGGCTGATGGCACCAGAGGAGAAAGAGGAATGTGAGAAGGCTGAAGTCAAGGTGTTCACCTCTGCCCAATTCCGCCTTCCAACTCCTTCAGGGCTAATAACTTCCTCTGGTTGGAGGCTGCTGCTTCTTGCCAGGTGGCTCGTTCTTCAGGACACTCCACACTCAGTTTCTTCTCCATCCTTTTTGTCTACTAGTAGTAATGAATTCTGCTAGGACTAACAGTCCTAAGAAGCTGCATTATCCTTTCTCCTTTCCCTGCAATTTAATTCCATTTTATTTACAACTTGTAAATAGTCATCCACCTTCTTGTGCAATATTTTTATTTTAGGACCATGAATAACAAAAATCTATGATTCCAATGATTAGCATAATGGTTAATAAATACTTATAGAAGGAGTAAATGAAGGTAAATATATGTGGAAAGGATAATCCCCTCCACGAGTATCAGTCATTGATATCTTAGTGACTTTATGAGGTTTTTTCTTAAATGCCAGCTAATTGGCTAATTCAAAAATGAGAAATGGAGTATGGATTTGAATAGGCATAAGGTTCAGGGGACTGGCTTTGGAATGCATTGGCCTGGATGCAACTCTAGTGCTTTAATTGGGAAACAATTAATCTTGATGACACCTATCTAGTCTACAGTTTCAGTTTGAAAATCAAGACAGATATACATCACAAGGAGGAAAAGATGTTGTGGAAATTCAAAATAATAAAACTTTGCCATTTAGTAACTGTTGGTGAGAGAAGAGGACTTTGAAGCAATAAATTAAATTCTGGCTCTCAGAGGCAGTTAAAGATACACAATTGATTCATGCTTAAGACACGACAATATTAAGGACAAGAATCTAGTGCTCAAAATGGTGCCATGTTGGTTACTACCCCGCCGACATTAGGGAGAATGGCGTGTTCCTTCTTTAAAGAGAAGATGTACAAATATCAGTGTCTCCCATGTTAGTAGAATCCGCTCATCCTTCTTGATAGCAGATCTTTGATGCCTTCCCTAGCCATGGCCAACCATTGGCAACAGTGGGTGTGAGTCTGATGGACATGGGAGAATGGCAGTTTTGTGCCCCGCACACAGCCTACTCAATCCATCGCCTGATTGTATTTTTCCCAGTACAGGCTTCCTGAGCAATCTGCAAGTACTTATTATGTGAACAAACACAAATAGATGGACAGTGATGCTGTTTGTTTAGGTTTATGGTATCCCGGGTATGTATCCTTTTTTAACATTCTTTTCTAAAAGCAACTAAATTTATCAGCTTGTCAAAGCAGATATTTCTGGGAAGTTGGTTTTGGTTTGTTTTGCTTTTGCTTTTGTTTTTGTTTTTGTTTTTTTAAGTTTCTATCGGTAGCTTAATGTTTTATATCCAGACCTGCTTCTTTCATCACTTCTTTCCCCAAAAATTCTCTCAACACATCTTGATTTAATTCTTCAGATTTCTATTTTGGTTTAGCACATGTCAAATCTTGCTCAGCAAATGGAGAAACAACACTTGACATATCTCTTCCTGTCAACAGCAACATCTGTGTTCGAGTTATTAAGGACTAAAACTTGAATTTCATCCCACTGTTTATTCTCGAATCAAATTCTACAAAGAATGTATAGAAGTTGCCTTTCTTGTGATAGGTGGAGGTATGCAGTGGCTCAGAGTCTGTGCTACATGTTCAGAGTTTTGGGCATTGGTTACTAATTAGAGTAACTAATCTTTGAATAATTCTTTGGCTTCCTAATACATGTTTTGTCTAAGAGAATGGAAATATAGGAACTCTGTGAGACATAATATACCCTTTGTAAAAGACAAAGAAGTCTTTCATACATACTTACCAGTATGAAAGGCCATCTTTTAAATTGTTTGTAATAGTAGTTTCTGTGCCTAGGTTTTTGTATTTCAGTCCCTACCAGGATTATTTCTATTACTGTATGCTGACAGATTCTACATTCTCAAAGAGGAAAACAATCTGCTAAAAGTTAAAGTAAAAGCCAAAATACTTATTGTCCCCCCAATATGCCACCTAATGCATAAAGAAATTAGTATGTGTTGGTAGTTAATTTACAGTCTTTCAAAGTCATCTAAATAAAATCCTAATGAAAATCTCACCCTCTCATCTCAGAAAGCATCTAGAATCATGTTATATAATGCTGAAAGTAAGACATTCAGTTTGACATTTTCTGTAGGAGTGAAACTTTGGCCACAGCTGGCGGTGTGTGCAAGTCTCATGTCTTGGTGCTCAGAGTACACCAAGTGTCCATCCTATCAGATTTTCCCTCATGTGTTCTCCACCTCCCATTGGAAGGTCCACAGTCACTTCTAACTCAGCAAGTCTACAGGGCTTCTGATTGGTTTTTTTTTTTCCTTCACTAGTTCCCCTGTGCTTTGCTGTCTCAATAAATATCATGCATTCACCCAGACACCAAAGTGATACTGTGGATGACAGTACACTCTCTGTAATCAATCATTACATCCTTTTTAGGTACTGTTTAATGTCCTGCATTTGTATTTTGTTCCTCAAGATTTCTCTCACCCAAACAAGTGATTAGTTTCCCCCACTCTAAACTGTTGGTCATTCAGTTAACTCTCCATGTGTGATCCTTGGCTTAAACTTCTTTCAGTAGCTCTTTCCATCTTTAAATGGCCTCAAAAATCTTATTGTAGCATGCTAACTGCTCTATAAGCTTCCCCAACCTGTATCTTCAGCCTCATTTCTTTTTATCTCCATCTCTTATTCTGCAATAAAATTATAACTGGCACTGAAGACCTTCACACACTAACTTGAGGCTCAACTGGAAAACACTCCTCCTTGCCTTAAGCTTATGTGATAATACGTGGAGCTATTTTTGATTGTCAGGATTGAAAGAGGTGCTACTGCTTTGCACAGAACAACTGCCCACAAGAAAGAATTATTCAGCCCCAAATGTCAGTTGTGCTGGATTTAGAAAATCCCACAGTAATCCTTCTTTGTATCTTGTGTAGCAGACAGTACTAATAATCTACCATACCTATCCTTCATCTTTCTTTCAATAAACAAATTACCCAAGTTTCAGCCGGGCACGCCTAGTTAGACTGCAGTTTCCTTCTCTTCCGCACCCCCGTGTAGATGCATGTGCAGTGGAGAGTCACCTTTTCAGGCCTGAGCCTCCCGTCCTTAAAAAGTCCTGCTTGCAAGAGTGACCTTGAGATGACCAATGGACATTTGAGTTTCAGGAAGGTTGTCACTAGTCCCTTCACCTTCTTGTGGGCAGATGTTCTGTGCACTTGTAACAAAGATAGAGTTTATGCCAAACAACTTCTTTCCTGCTGGGAATCTGCAATTTGAGAATGCAGGGAGGCAGAAGGTGACTAGACGGTGAACTACTAGCCCCAGTAAAAGCCTAGACACTCAGCCTCAAGGAGCTTCCCTGGTAGACAGCATTTCTCATACATCGTCACAACTGGTCTCTGGAGAGAAGAAGCACATCTTGAGTGACTGAACGGGAAGGGACTCTTGGAAGCTTGAGGCTGTTTTCCTTTGGACTTTGTCCTATCTGCCCTCTCCTTCTGCCTATCTTACTTTCAGCCTTTGACTTCACTAAGTTTGGCCTTGATACTAAATCTATTGACCATAATCACTGAAACTAAGAAAACTGTTGAAACTATGAAGAAGTGGGAATTGCTAACCTAACATGTTCTGGCCAGTAAGAAAGGAAGAGAAGTCAGGTACTGGGTCACATCCTTTAAACAAAAAAATGGCTTGGCTATTCCTCCTTTTCTCCTTCTTCCTGTACATAGGACTGTGGATGTGGTACTCACCAGCTAGTTTTACTTATTTATTTATTTTGGTTTTTTTCAACAGGGTCTTGCTTTGTAGTTCAGGCTGGCCCTGAGCTCACTATGTAGCCCAGGCAAGCCTCGAACTCAGCAATCCTCCTGCCTCTGCCTCCCGAGTGCTGGGATTACAGGCGTGAGCCGCCATGCCTGGCACTGTGGTATGTGGTATTGATTGCTGGTGGGCATGAGTCACCACACCCAGCATTGTATGTGTTTACTGGGATCGAACTCAGGACCCTGTGCTTGCGAGGCAGGCGCTAGAACTGCTGAGCTATATCTCCGGCCCTCACCAGCTAGTTTTAATGAGATGGAGGAGGACTAGATCCTAGAGCAGAGGTCTAGAGCACATTTTTACAAAAACAGAAGCCAGGCCACAATTTCCTTGTAGGTCAGAGTTTACCTGTTCTGCACCAGAGAACAGAAAGAGAAGGACTCAAGAGACAACTCTCCTGGAGTGGTAGGTGTTACTGTTTCTGCTCATTTGTGAGCAAAGCTCTGACTACATTTGTTCTTTTTTTTTTTTTCAAACTCTTTATAGAGTAGTGAACAACGCTGAAAGTTAGAGATACATCTTCCTCCAGAGCAAAAGGCAAGTGAGCCAAAACAGTTCAGGATAATGAATTCAGTGTCTTGCTCTGAGACAAAGTTCAGGCAGACTTCTTGCCAATTATGAAAGATACCATTTCCTAAATCTAGAGTTACTCTCTTATAAAGTAACTACTGCCAACACAGGCGTCTCCTGCCCTAGTGAGCTGCCCCGTGACATTTAGGGCTCAGGTAATTGGAGTGAAGGCTGATATTTTGACTACCATTCAGGCCATGAGTAATACAATCCTTTTTTAGAACCAGGAGTCTCATGTTTCCATCTCTGAAATTGTGACACAGCAAATTTTTATCTCACAAGTAGGATAAGATCTCAGGTCTTTCATGGGCTTCACAGAAAGAACCAGGGATCCCAAGTGATTCGTTGGTGTACAATCCCTGAATCACTACCCTACTTTCCTGTGTTTGATTTTTACATATTAAAGAAAGAAATTTGTAACTTGGTTGAGAAACGGTGAGTGGCTTATTCTAAACCTTAATACTATTTGGTTATATCTTTGTCATCCTCCAATTCCCACAGTTAGGGTCATTCCTGCAGGTCCATGATGTGGTCCAACCACCCCCACACAAGCAAGTCTAGCACGCTCTCCAAGTTTTCTATTGCACTGTACTTATATCCCTATCAAAACAAGTACTTTTTTCGATCACTTTGGGTTCTTTCCATTAACCTACAGCCATCTGAGAGCAAGAACTACTCTTTGCCGTATCTTTAAGTATCACAGCCTGAACCATGTAGCAGAATTTAAATCTGTTGATGTTGTGGATCAAGTACACTTTGCTTCTTCTGCTTCTGCTTTTTATTACTCATTCCATGGTGAAGCTGCCAGTCAGGTGAATGAAGGCAACATCACTTATTCTGCCAAAGCTAACTTACCTGATACTCCACCAAGTTCTAAGCTACATCTTAGAAGCAGGTTCACTTTAGGGTTACAGATGCTATAGACTGTAAACATCATTTAAGGCAACAGAATGGGTTATGCATTCAAATGATATACTTCACTCTTACAATCAAGTCCAGCATTTAAAAATTTTTACCTGGTGAATTCTATGTTCATTTATCATAGGACAATATTTCCTCAATATAAAGGACAATGTTTCCTCAAAATAAAAATTCTGAAAAAAACCCCAATAATTTGTATGCTGTTCCTTTGATAAGTGTTATCTAATGTGCCAAGAACAAATGATACACAGTGGGACTTGTTGAGGAGAGACAAAACTGCTCACTGGTTGGCTCATCTTTATCTGACCCTTCTACATACTTCAAATCCAGCTTCAGTCTGTACACTTACTGCTCTTGACAGTAGAATTCCAAACGTCTCTTTATAATCACCCCTTTGTTTTTGGGAACAGACTCACTGACCACATTGAGATTGTAGCAGTAGAGGCATTAGTCCTTTGTCCTAAACTTGTTCTAGGAAAGGTTTGATCATTGCTGGGACTCTTGAGGGCCTCCTTCGAACATCTCTCAGGCAGAACATCCAGGGCTGGAAGTGGAGATGTGTTCTCTGCGGTCTTAAGTTTTTTTGTGACTGACTGAGATGGGACTGTAGTTCAGATTCAGACCATCACTGTGCGCCGTCCACATGAACTATCCTCTGATTTGGAAAGTTCTTTTGGTCCCAGTCATGGCCATTATTCTTGATATTTTTATTCAACAGTGAAGTAGTGTAGATCTCTTGATAGGTGCCTGAGAAATTATGTGAGATCAGCCTCTTCAAAGGCTGCAAGTCTCCACCTCTTTTGGATGACCGTTATTAACTGCTGACTGGCAGTTAATTTGAAATCCAAGAACATCTAAAAAGCCTTCACAATACATTTGCCCTTCAATTTCTGTTCCTCCTACAAAGCCCAGCACAAATCTATTTCTTCCAGGAAGCATTCACACTACTATAGCCACCACTGCTCTCCTTTTGGATTCTACTTTTGCAGAACTCACTATTTGCCACATACAGGTTAGGGTCCATGTCACACTGCTGTATGTTACTTGACGTTGCTAAATGAAGTATTTTAATCATCTTGCCTCACTTAAAAGGTTTTTGAAGTCAGGGTGGGGTTTGTTGTTGTTGTTGTTGTTTTGCTAGTGCTAAGGCAGTTAGTTTACAACAGTTACATTGCAGGTATTTCATCAAAACTTGTTGACTTGTGCAATTTTAAGTGTTATAGAAGCAAAGAAAAAAGGAAACAAATGTCATGATACAAAGGGCATGAAGGATGTGAAAACGGGTAAGGACTCTGGCTCAAGCCTCCTAGGGGATTTTGGTGCTTCCATAATAAAAAGATCGAGGACGGGAGGCATGTTGTAACAGGGATTGTCAAGCAAGACCCTGCAAGATGTTCTCATCACTGAGGTCTGAAGTCCAGGATAAAGACATTTTTTTGAATAGTACATGTTTGTGACACATAGTGAACACATTCATCACGGAGAGTTGGTACAGATATATATCACATCTTGAGCCAATGTACTTTCCTTTTCTTCCCTAGGTCTTCTTCACTGTCCAGAAAGAAAACCTGTTTGTATTTTCTCCAAGTCCCCTTGGAGGACAGGGCCTGGCCTTCAACAGACATCGTCAGTGACCCAAGTATAGGATACCATGTTTCACAGGAGTTCTTGGATCCCAGCTCAAGGCCACATAGGGTCATTCACACGAGGCCTGAGAAAAACCAGATGCTTGGGAAAGAAGTAACAGGAGACACTGGAAATACTGTATGGTCTAGACTGAATGCTTCAGTGGGCTCAAGATAAACAAAGTAGGCCAAGGGTGAAATGTGTGAGCTCAATCAGCTTTCCCCATGAGAATTCAAGCTCCTATCTTCAGGAAACAGTGAAGGCAGGTTTATGCTACCCCAGGCCAACTTGGCAAGCACTTTACTCTCTTTCTTGCAGCCTGATTGGTGTTGTTGATCTAATAGGACAGCACACTCACATTGCAAACATTTCCCTGGATTCCAACGCTCAATCTTGGGACATGTGGAAAGTAACTCTCCACTGGCACTTTTTTCCTTACAGAAGAGTCTGAGTTACATCTCACTGTTGAGGAGGTTGGGTGTTTCAGAATTCACAACTAGTCATTGACTCTCTTTATGTATTGTCTGGAGGAGATCAGTACTGATATTCAACACAGTCACCGGGAATAAATTTGTAAAGGTTGCGGCAGGACTGGGTGGACCTGGGAGAGGCCTTAGCTACATCCAGATGGTACAGCCAGGTGGTCTCAGAGAATGAACGATGACATGGACAATTATCTGTATGAAGCTCTCATTTGATGGACTAGGAAAACAATGCTCCAGAACTAGTGCTTGCTCAATATTTTCAACTCTGTTCCTTTCCCATTAAATTATATAAATCCATCCAGGTCCTGGTACTATGGGAGGAAGGTTCTCTTTAGCTGGGTTCCCCAAGCTGTACATAACATGTTGCCAGAGCATTGTCTCAGACTTCCAGGGTAACTTCTGGAGGTGATTTTGGTTCCAATAATCTGTTTTTGACCTTTTCTTTGATGATTTGGCGTCTCTCCCACTTAGCCTCAAGAGTTTAACCAACTTCTTACTCTTCCTTCTAGTCTAAGTAGATTTTAATTAACATTATTCCTCTTCATTGTCCTTTCTTACTCTTGGTATCCTTTCAGGGCCCCTCCCACAGCTGCAAGCTCCTCTTGAGGGCGGCCCTGACTGGAGAACAGCTGACAATGTGTCTTCACCCTCATCATGACTTTTTCTGGGACGTTTATAGCAAGCAGCTTTTTTTTCTAACATACGTTAGAAAAGCTTAAAAGATCCAAATTCTCCATCCACCGTTAGACTCTTACAATGTTTAGTCTAATTAATGTCTCCTCAAGCTAGTATTGAAACTCTACAGTCCCCTGAGGATCACAGGTGGCAAATGTCAGAGAAGGGGCCTACAACTGACCTGGAGAGCCAAATAAACTTTTGACTTCTTGAAAAAAATATGTTTGCCCAAAATCCAAAGTTTACAAATGGAACTCAAAATTAAACTTGTAAGCCATTAGCATAATGACAGCATACAGAAGTAATAAGTGAAGAAATATAGTTAAGTTTATATGCACAAAGTTTTCTAAGGAAAATCAGAGGCCACTGGGTCCATATGACCATATTTGAGTAAATGCTGCAAACACTAAGCAATACTTTTAAAACCGTCAGCTTTTCAAGCAGCTTTTTCAAATACCTGAGTCTGCATTCCCAAGATACATTCATTTTTTATGCCTCTCAGGCCTAACATGGAAAGTTAAGAGCTATAAGCAAGCAGTAATATTTTTCTTTGTTTTTCTTTGTGTTAATATTTTTTTATTTCCCCCCACCATTGCCTCTGTGATGTTTCAGACTGCTCAGTGAAGAAGAAAGTCTCTAATTTCCTGCATTTGGACTTATGGTTATACTGTACCATTTGGGGAAGGGAAAACTTCTTCTCTCCTCTTAATTTTTTCAATCCAATAACCTTTTGAAGCACAAGTCCTGGCTCTTCCTTGGTAGTCTTCTGTGACTACATCAGCAATCATGTTTAGTTCTTTTTCAATGCTCAGGTTGCTTGATATCTTTTCTGGTTTTCAGACATTGCTTGATTATGTGGAGAAAATGTCAAGTCTCATGAACACTGTCCTGAAAAACATAGTTTAGCACGTGACCTCCTCTACTATTGCTCTCCATCAAAATGTAGCTCATTAATTGTAATTTACTTAATGTTTTAATAATGTCTTAGTTCAAGGGTTAAAAACGACCTTTTTAAAAGAGGTTTCCAGGAAGATGGCAGAATGGGAAGAACCAGGAATCTGCCTCTCTGTGTAGATGACAATTTTATTGGTAGAGTCTCAGATACAACTACAGAATTCTAAATACCAGGTGCAACCGAGGACTGTTGCATCTTAGGTGAGCTTGGGTGGTGGTCGCTTCTGATCACAGAGATACAAAAGTGGGCTGTGTTTGTCATGCACTTCTTCCCATTGCTACAGGTTCTTCTCCCTCTGGTGGAAGTAACTTCCAGGGGATGTGAAAGGCTCAGGCCCTCCTCACCTCATGATTCACTTGTTTTCACTCTTAGGGGGCCAGACTTCAAGAACTGAACACCTCAAAACAACTGTGTCAGGCTGGAGATTTAGCTCAGTGGTTCCAATGCCTACCTAGCAAGTGCAAGGGCCCTGGTTCAATCCCCGGTAACCACATACAACAATACTGGGCATGGTAACTCATGTCCACTGGCAATCAATACCACAGTGAAGGGCATAGTGGCTCATGCCTGTAATCCCAGCACTTGGGAGGCAGAGGCAAGAGGAATGCTGAGTTCCAGGATTGCCTGGGCTACATAGTGAGCTCATGGCCAGCCTGAACTACAAAGTGAGACCCTGTCTAAAAAACAAAACTGTGTAGGTGAGGAAAATTACAGAGTAACTGTATATGCAATAATGAAATCCCTCAAGCCTCAGAGAAGAGGGATAATCTGACTTCTCATTCCCACAGTACTAGAATAAAATGTTCAGCCTTTAATGAAAAAGATCAGAGACATTCAAATAAATACTTAAGTATAGCCCATTGAAAGGAGGAGGAAACCCCTAAATTAACAGAAATGATACCTGATGATCTACTACAAAGACTATAAAGCAATTGTGTTGGGGGAAAGGTAGTAGCTTACTTAACATGTGTGAGGTTCTAAGTTTGATCCTCAGATCTACAAATAACTAGCATAACAACAAAATTGGTTTAAAGAATGCTCAGTCAACTAGATAAAGATGTGGAGAACAGAAAATGAATCATCAACAAAGTGAAAATTCTGTTTTTTTAAGAGTCAAAACACAAAAAGAAACCAAAGGGCAACCCAGAGTGAAAGTATAATAACCAAAGTAAATTCATCAGGAGGATTTAGTGGCAAAAAAAGAAAGAACCAATGGAAAAAACATGGAGCAAAGTGTTGTGGGGGAAAAGATGTAACTCCCAAACCTGTTAAGTATCCAAAGCATGAGTTCATGTTCTCTAAAAGTGAAGAAGTAATTCTAGGAACAATGGATGTTAAGAATAGGAAGAATTTCTTAAGAGAAAGACTGCTTCTATCTAAGAGAGACAGAAGGGGACCGGAGAGTAGGTTGCCCACTCACCCTACTTCTCAAAGGTGTTTTATGGAACAAAGCCACAAGGTGAAGATGGTTCAAGGTGAGATAAAACAATACTCAACTATTAAAATTATAACAAGTACAGTTGCTTAGATAATATTTATTGGTTAAATGGAGGCACAATGGGGAACTAAGTCACATAGCAAATGTACAAGGATTTTCAGTCAGAAATCTTCTTGGAAGGGTCTTGGTAAGGTATTGTTTCTCCATCCAAGTGATTGATACCTATGTCAATCACTGCTATTCATCTTTAGAAACATTGGGCATGGTAGTTTCTTTGTCTTCAGTGAATGTGTCTAGGCTGCCCTTCATCTTGGCTCCTTGATGGCCTGCCCTATCTAACTGCCTATAATATATCTAGTTAACCTACCTATACATAATAAAAGGAGATTATCAAATATGAGGAACAGAAAAAAATACTACAGAAAAGTGAACTGAACTTAAGAGACCCGTGGAACGCCATCAAACAAATCAATTTATCATGCTTTTGTGGAAAAGCTCTAGAAGGAAAAAGAGATGGGGAAGGGAATAGAAAGAACACTTAAAGAAGTAAGTGGGTGTAATCTTAGCTACTTAGGAGCCTGAGAAAGGAGAATCACAAATTCAAGGTCAATCTGGAGGACTTAATGCACTCTTGTCTCAAAATTTAAAAAAAAAAATGTAAAGGGCCGGAGGGTTAGCTCAGTGTTTCCGGCGCCTGCCTCGCAAGCGCAAGGTCCTGAGTTCGATCCCCAGTAACCACATACAATGCTGGGCGTGGAAACACGCCCACCAACAATCAACACCACATACCACAATGCCGGACGTGGTGGCTCACGCCTGTAATCCCAGCACTTGGGAGGCAGAGACAGGAGGAGTGCTGAGTTCGCGGCAGCTTGCCTAGGCACCATAGTGAGCTCAGGGCCAGCCTGAACTACAAAGCGAGACCCTGTCTCAAAAGCAAAAAAAAAAAAAAAAAAGTAAAAATGAGCTGAGGATGTACCTTAGTGGTAGAGCAACCATAGTTTTAATTCCCAGTAGTATAAGAAATAAATGATTGAAAATTCCTCAAGTTTGATTTTTCTTTTTCTTATTTTTAATTGAATTCTTTATTGGTACATTTTATATACATTTCACAATCACACTCAACATTGGAGAATTTGTACCAGTATATGACAGAAGTTAATTCTCATTTTTACCCATTCCTTACCCACCCACAATGCCCCATCCCTAATATACATGCTATCTTTTTCTTTCTGAATCATATTCTTTTTTTTTTTTTTGGTGGTACCAGGGATTAAACTCAGGCCCTTGTGCTTCCACTGTAGGCATGGTACCACTCGAGCTAAATTCCCAGCCCTCAAATTTGATTTTTAAAAATGAATATATACATCTAAGAAGCTCAGTGAACTTCAGGTAAGAGAAACTGAAGCTACATCAAGATGCTTAATAATAAAACTTGAAACACAAACACACTGCAGTAAAGTAATTCATTACTGCATGAGATCCTTGAGATTATCAGAGAACAGCTCATCAGGAACTTCAGATGCCATAAGACTCGAGGTCAACATAGTCAAAAGTGCTAAGGGAAAAATACTGTTATACCTTGTTAAGATTCTATATGTAGCAAGATTGAGCTTCAAAAGTGAGGGAGGAACTCAGACATTCCTAGATAAACCAAAGTTAAGACAATTAATATAGGACAGGCCCCACAAGAAATGACCAAAGGTATCCTGTAGGTTAAATGAAAGAACACCGAATAGTAATCATACAAAGAAATATTTCAATTCACAACATAAGCTGGCATTGACAACATGAGCAATTATAAAAGCTAATATAACAATAGTTCATAACTTTATTTTTTCTTTATTATGTACTTTAAGAGACTAGTACATTTCAAAAATAATGATTAATGTAAAAGCTAGTATAACTTTGTAACTCTGCACTTTATACTGAGGTTAATAGATTTATAAGAGTTACTAGTTTATGTTTTGAGGCCAGTAGCATGTAAAGATGGAATTTTGTGGCACTGATAGCTAAGAGAAAGAGCCATAGAGATGTACAGAAGCAGAGTTTATATTTTGTGGAAGTTAGACTGGTATAAATTCAAATTAAAATGTTATAACTTTTGGATGTTAATGTAATCTCCACGGTAACTGTAAAGAAAACTGCTATAAGATTAAACAAAAGGAAATTAGAATGGAATTAAAATGTTTCATTACAAAATCAACTAGCCCCAAAATATGACAGTAATAGAGAAAATGAGGCACAAAAAACTACAGAGGACACAGAAAAATAAATAGCAAAATGACATTTAAGTCCTTCTTCATCAGTAGTTACTTTAAATGTAAATGTATTAAACTCTTCAGTCAAAAGACCAAGATTAGCAGAATAGATCTATTCATAAATAAATTTTATTGGTACATTTTAGGAGTACATTATGATCACATTCAACATTGAGAATTCGTACCTGTACTTGATATATCTTAGTTCTCATTTTTAAGCCCACACCTCATCATTTATATGAGTTGTGTTTCCATTTTTTGTTTTTAACCACCAAATTCTTCTTTTCCTTCTTTGCTTTCCCCTCCTCCCTTGGTCCTTGCCCTTTGAACATTGATTCACTTTAGATCCAAAACCACAAATAGCTTGAAAGCAAAAGGACAGAAAAAGATAAACCATGTAAATAGTAATTGAAAGGAAACAGAGCAGCTGTTTCTAGGTTAGACAAAATGCACATTAAATCAAAGACTCAAAGGACGTTGTTTAGTAATAAAAGTCCCAAATGCAGCAAAAAATGTAACAATAAACTTTTATGTCTCAAATGGCAAATCATCAAAATATTTAAAACAAAAAATGACAGAATTGAGGGAGGAACAACAATAACTGGAGACTTCAATAGCTCACTCTAGGTAATGGGGCATCAGAAGGGAGGTAAGGAAACTCCAAGACAGACAGGGTAAGTCTACTGACACTTCAAAAGACATAATACAAGGTGTCTTCTCCAGCTACAACAGTTTGAAGTTAGAAAATCAATATCAGAAATAGGACTGAAAATTTCACAATTTTGTTGAAATCAAATGATACATGATTAAACAAGCAATGATCAAAGGAGAAATCTAAAGGGAAGACAATAACAATGAAAATACAACATGCCAAATTTATGAAACAGTGAAAGCAGTGTCAGGGGAAGATTATGGCTATAAATGCTTACATGATCATCATGTGTTATATAATGTATCAATAAAGATTCAAATTTAAAAAATAAGAAGTCGCTCAAGTCAGTAGTCTACAGTTAGTAGTAAGGATCAAACTAAAGAAAATCTAAACACAAAACCTTGCAGAAAGAGTGAAGTAATAAACTTTAGATCAGAGATAAAATAGAAAATAGAAAAACGATATTGAATCAATAGAAAATAATGACCAAAAATTGTTCTTTGAAAAGAACAACAAATTTGACAGCACTTTAGCTGGATGGACTAAGAAAAACAAGAGATGACTCAATAAGCTAAAATCAGAAATGAAAATGGAGATGTTACTGATTCTACTGAAGTAAAATAGTTGACTACTGTGAATAACTTTATATAAGCAAATTGCGTTCCTAAAGGAAATGGACACATTTCTAGGTAGCCAAAGCTTACCAAACTAAAAAGTGAAAAAACAGGGCCAGAGATTTAGCTCAGTGGTTCCGGCACCTGCCTTGCAAGAGCAAGGTCCTGAGTTCGATCCCCGGTAACCACATACAATACTGGGCGTGGTGACTCACACCCACCAGCAATCAATACCACATGCCACAGTGCTGGGCATGGTGTCTCACACCTGTAATCTCAGCACTTGGGAGACAGAGACAGGAGGGCTGCTGAGTTCTAGGCTTGCCTAGGCTACATAGTGAGCTCAGGGTCAGCCTGAACTACAAAGCGAGACCCTGTCTCAAAAAAAAACATAGCATCAGGTTCAATGGTGAAAGACTGAGTTTTTCCTTGAAGCTCAGGCACAAGACAGGGATGCCCATTTTCAGCACTTCTTTTGAATACAGCAGGAAGAGATACAGCCAAAGCAATTAGGGGCAGGCACAGGCACTCAAATTGGAACGGAAGTGAAATTCTGTGTCTGCAGGTGGTGTCATTTATATGTAGGAAATATATAAATTTCCACCAAAATAACCTAATGTTGAATAAATAAAAAAATTTGTAGAGTTATAAATGAATTCAGCTAAGTAGCAGAATCAAAGTCAACACACAAAATATCAACCAAATCTCCATATGTTAACAATGAACAGTCAGAAAAAGAAAGTTGAAAACAACCCCATTTCAACTAATAGCCAAAAAGAGAATAGTAGTTGCCTTATTTAAAGAGGTGAAAAACATGTGCAATACAAACAACACAATACTTGTAAAAAGTTAAAGGTAATATATGCCATGGAAATCCCAGTGCACATTCCAGAATTAGCAGACTTTGTGTTCAGACTTTGATACTCTCCAGAGTGAGCCGCAGATTCGATGTGATTCCCATCAAAGTTCAATGACTTTTTTGTCATAAATAGAAGTATCTATCTTAAGAGTCATGTGGAGTCTCAAAGGATCCTGAATACCCAAAACAATCTTCAAAAAGAAGACTCACACTTCTTGATTTTAATACTCACTATGAGGACACAATAATTATAATGTGGTATTGGCCTAATGAGCATTGTTCTATATAGACCAGTGAAATAGAATAGGAAACACAGAAATAAGTTTTTGTGTACACAGTCAAATAATTTTTGAGTAAGTGCTAATAGTACAAGTAGTGTGAAGGGGGCTGGAAAACCACTCTCCTCCAGCTTCTTGTGTCTGGATAGGACTCTAGGACTATTCCACCTTCATTAGAGAGGCAGAAAAAAAGACCCCTGAAATTTTTGAAGTGTTAAGTGAGAGTGGGTGTGTGTTAGATCTCCTGGCCTGACGTTCAGTAACCTTTCCCCTCACTCAAACTTTATTAATGGTTCACAAATTTGTACTCCATCTCACACATATAAGTAAGTCAGGGTGGATTCGGGGCCAGGGATGTGTGTAGACAGCCAGTAAAGTGGCTCAGCACCCTGTCAGTCTTACTCCAAAGACCCAGTGACAGGCACCCAAACTGGAGAGCACATCATTTACATCAGACAGCCTGATTTTTCTGTGGGCTGTGCTACAGTTCTTACTTCCTTGTTGCCCAACACTAATTTTCTGTTTATGCCACATTTTTTGTTGTCATGGACTTGCTCTGAGCCCATATTCCTGTAATCTTCACCAAGAGCAGTTTCTTTTCTTTACCCTTGTATATGTGTTTGCAATGCCTTGCTCATTGTACATGAGAAACTGGAATATATCTGTTGGCTCCACCACGCAGTCACAATGCAACTGTTCCACAGGGAAAGGACAATCACTCCAACAAATAGTTTCTCAGAAAACTAGACACCCACATGCAAAAGAATAAAGTAAGACCCTTACCTAACAATATAAGCAAAAATTAACTCAAAACAGAAAGTGGTTAGCAGAGGTCGGGGCTAATGAGGAAAGGGATGGAGAAAGGGAAATGTTGATCAAACAGAATTTTAGTTGGGTTGCATGGTATTGCATTGTGTAGTTGCCAGTTAATAATAATGTATTGTGCACTCCAAAATTGCTAAAAGAATATTAGTAGATTTTTTTTACGCTTTCACCACACACACACACACACACACACACACACCAGTGTACACAACTAGGTTGTTGAGGTGATGGATATGTAAATTAGCTTGATTAAATGCTTCTACAATGTATACACAGGCCAAAATATCACATGAATATGCACAATTATTGTCAATTTTGAAAGTTAATAAAAAATGAAAAACTAACTGGAAATAGTTCAAAAACTTAAATGTCAGACCTGAAGCTGTAAAATTCTTAAGAGAAAATGTAGGTTAAAGACTTCATGTCTTTTTATTTGGTAATTATTTCTTAGATATTACATGAAAGACACAGACAATAAAAGAAAAAATTGATAAATTAGATTTCAAATATTTAAAAGTTTTTGCATAAAAGGATATCACAAAAGAATAAAATAATCCACAGGATGTTTGCAAATCAACATCTGATTAGAGATCATTAAAAATACTGAATACCTCTACTGCTCAACAATAACAAAATTCTATGCAGAAGTGCACAGCAGACTTGCATAGATACTTCTCCAGACCAGGTACATACGGGGCCAACGGGCACATACAAAGATGCTTGTCAATCATCAGGATTATGCAAATTAAAACTATGAGCTACCACCACACAGATCCTTTAGATTGACTATTATTCAGAAAAGCCAAAATCAAAAAATTCTCAAATTAAAAAGTGTGGACAAAGATATGGCAAAATTGGAACATTCGTGCATTGCTGGGAATACAAAATGTTACAGCCACTATGGAAAACAGTATGTCAGTTCCTCAACCGTAAAAAATAGAATTACCACATGACCTAGAAACGCTACTTCAGGGTATATATTCAAAAGAATCAAAAGCAAGCCCTTGAAGAGATATCTGCAGCCTCCTAGCAACATCGTTCACGATCGCTAAAACACAGAAGCAACGTGTCTATGAAGAGACGAATGGATGAGCAAATGGTGGCGCATGTACTTTCAGTGATACACTGTTCAGCTATCAAAGTGAAGGAAATTCTGCCAGATGCTTTAACACGGATGGAGCTTGAGGACATTACGCTAAATTACGCCAGTTATGAAAAGACAAGCACTATACAATCGTACTTATTGAAACAACTTAGAATGGGGGAAATCACAGAGACAAAGGAGAGTAGTAGTTGCCAGGAGCTGGAGGAAGGGAAATTGGACAGAGATGCTTGACAGGTTTAGAATTTTAAGTTTTAGCTATTTTTAGTTTCAGTTTTATAAAATGAAAAGACTTCAGATAGATATTAAAGATTGTACAGTCCTTACAAATCTATTTTATTCGACTGAACTGTCCACATAAAGATAGCTAAGAAATACAGAAGTTAATAACAAAATCATGACCTATTTTAAAACAAGTACAGACTGGCAACTCATGAACCATATTCAAAAGAAGAGTATTTCGTGTTTCTTCACTGTCCCGCACAGTGTCCGACACACTTGAGTTACCCAATAGATTTTTTTCACTTTTTAAAATTTTTTTTTAACTTTTTGGTTTTGTTTTGCTTTTGCTTTTGCAATGCAAAGACTAAGCCCTGGACCCTACCACTCAGTAACTTCCTCAGTAACTTGCCTGATGTTTTAAGGTCAAAGTCTTAAATGTTCATTATTTTCAAAATGAGAAATTCTGTCAAAGACACATAGTGCTAACTTTGCTTCCACTCCGTGAAGATCGGACAGCACTCATTGGACAAAGACAGCCATCGTGTCGCTAATTTCCACGTCGGCGAGTTCCCGTCGCCTTCGGTGATGTATACCATGCTCTTCATTCATTTCCCACGTCTATCTTGTCCCTAGAAGTATCGGAATTTGCAAGATATCTTTGCCCTAAAGTGTTTTCCCACAGTTTAATTCCATTCTGTTTTGGTCTACTCAAATTTCAGTAGTAACTTAAAACTTCTGGAGTCTTCATTTTAGGGTTTCCAAATTCTTCTACCTACCACCCTTGTTGCTAGGAGTCTTCACAACTTCTTCCAAGAAGCATTTTTTTTTATTCTTTATTGGTACAATTTATATACATCTCAAAATCACATATAACATTGGGAAATTTGTACCAGTATATGCCACAAGTTAATTCTCATTTTTACCCATATCCCTACCCACTCCCCCCTCCTCCCCCCTTACACATGCTCTTTTATTTTCTTTCTGTATCATATTTATTCCTTCCCCTCATCACATTCCCACACCAAGT
>PVIC010028098.1:0-23433 GCA_004025085.1 Thryonomys swinderianus
GCCGGAACCACTGAGCTAACCCTCCGGCCCCCAGAGGCCCATTTTTATGAATTTTAAGGATCAGCAAGTTAAACCGTGCATTGCCTGCAACAGTGCCTGGACACAACACCTCTGACCTTATTAACTTGTCCTGCTACTTGCTGTCTGCAGTTGGTACCACCGGCCAGCTTCTGGGCAGTATTCTCTTAAGCTTTTCACACATCTGTTTTTATTTCAGGGAGGTAACAAAGCTTCACCCCATTCCTGACCTATAGAGACCTTAAGGAGATCAGAGATTCCCAGGAATGTGGGGGAAATGAAGAATGAATAGGTAAAACACAGGAGACTTGTAAGACAGTAAAATTATTCAGTGTAATACTATAATGATAGAGAGAGGACAGATACCTGTCAAGACCCATAGGACTGTATAACACAAAGAGTGACCCTTAATATAAACTAGGAACTCTAGTTAATAGTATATCCATACTGGTTCGGCATTTATAACAATATAGGAATAATGAATAAGAGAAACTACATTTGGGGGAAAGTTCTTTGGGAACATTCTAGTTTCTACTTTGAATTGGTCTGCACACTTTAAACTTCCATAAACAATAAAGCCCACATAAAAAGAAAGGAAAAAAGAGAGAAGAAAAGAAAGAGTCAGTTGGGTAAACAGGAAGGAAAAGAGCAAATGTCTGGCCTTGGCCACATTGACCTCCGATCTTCAGATGTAGCGGTTAGGTCCTGTCCCTCATTCCCTGTCTTAGGAGCTGTGTCTTTCTGCCATCCACAAAGTGCCTCATGAGAGTGGGCTTCTGTGAAGCACCTCCTTTGTGTGACTTCATCCCCTGACTGCAGGTGGATTGTTTAGAAAGGTCCACAGAGACCAGTTAGGCTTAGGAGAAATTTAGTCCCTTTTATTATGGGTGGACTTGTAATTTCAAAAACAAAAGAAAATACAGGCTCAGCCAAAAACTGTGTTATCAGAAAACAGGTTTTGCTACCATTAAAGACTACATTTGGTTTTCGTATGGTTTTTTTCCCAACCTAGTATTTAATAATAAAATACTCTAATTCAGGTGTCTAGAATATAAACTCTTTAAGGATTAGACAATCAACACTCTAAAACTCTTTGTCACCCACAGTCGTAATGGTGGCTGCGACGATGATGGTAGAGGAAGACATTCAGCAAATCTTAAATTAGTCAGGTCACTTGTGAAATAATATCTTCCACCTTTGTCTTTTCATAGCTATCGAGAGGGCAGACCAGGGGACGCCAGTCCATGCCCACAGAGCTGGCACTCTTTGTGTGAGCTGTGGTTAATGATGTGCTCAGCAGCCCAAGACGCGCCTGTTGCTGAGCACCGCAGTCCACCCAATCTCAGATCACTGTGTGTAGCAATAGGCTGCTTAGCAGGCAGAATAATAACCGAAGAGCTCTTATTATAATGTCATTGTTACATTTCCTATTAGCTCATCTGCTCTTCCAAGGGCCGAGAATACTTCATGATATACAATCTCTATTCTTGGTCTTCCTGTGAGGTAGGCAGTTAACAGAAATTGGGACATCTTAGCACATCAGAAAAATAGTAGCCCTTTTTCATGGCATTACCTTAAGAGAACACAATGACATCGGTAGCCACACCTGTGCCCTCCCCCACACAGTGAGGGCTGAGCTTCCTCTGCATGGGTGAGAAAGCATCTTATGAGCTGAGTGCTAATTAGGAAAACTATTGAGAAAATGAACTGACGTCCTGCAAATTAAAGGCAGTCAAAATGTAAAAGGAAATTAAATCTTCACTTTTTAGAAAAGAGAGGAAATCTTGCCTAGCAACAATTTTGATCTTTAAAAAAAAAAAAAAAAAAACTGGTCCCAGTCCCTGTGTTCCCTCAGTCTTTTCTTGGGCCCTCTCAGGTTTTCTGAACAGAGGTGATACTGCTTCAGACAGCATTGTGATTCCTGTAGGGGAGGCATTAAAATAAGGGTATGGTATCCCTGAGGTATCCCTGAGGACTCATGTGCTCAGTTTGTCCACCATGTGTCACAGGTCACCCACTCTGGCTAGACAGAGCCTGCTGGTGTGCAGAGCACCTAGGAGGGCTCCAGATGGGCATTGGATCAGGACATGCAAGAGAAAGTCAGCCTGGTGGCATGGCATCCAGTTATTATCTGCATTTCTTAATGAATGAGAAAGGGTTGCCTTAGGACAGGATTCCCTAACCTTTTTAGCACCAGGGACTGATTTTGTGAAAGATGATCTTTCAATGGATGCATGTGTGTCTGGGAGACCAGTGCTGGTTTCTGGATGGTGCAAAGCTGTGCACAGCCCAAGTCCTTCACATGCGCAGTTCACAGTAGGGTTCTGGCTTCTATGAGAATCTGGGGCTGCAGCTGATCTCACAGGAAGAAGGGCCCAGGTAGTCACAGCAGAGATGGGAGCAGCTGTAAACAAAGGTGAGGCTGTGCTCACTTGCACACAGCTCACCTCTAGCTGTGCAGTCAAGTTCCTGTCAATCTGTGGCCTGGGGACTAGGGACCCCTTCCATAGGAGGCCCTTGTCTCTTTGCCTGTGAGTTGCTGAGGGAACTTGGCTTAGTATGACTCCAACTTGTGTAACCTGGTTCCTCTCTTAGAGTTCTGTGCTTAGGCTCATCCAAGGCTTACGCGTGGGGTAGCCTGGTGCTTCATCAATTTTTACCTTCATGTACATCACCCTGGTTTGTAAAAATACATATGTATTGTAAAAATACATATTTGGATTCAGTAAGTCTGGGTGAAGCTGACAATTCTGCACCCCTAACAGGCGCCACCCTTCCATGCTCCACATCTTGACTTCAAGAGCCTGGCCCCTCACAGATGAACACATCATTTTTACAAGCTTTCTGCCATTAGCAGGTAGAGAACAGAGCTATATGTATCTCTGGTTTTTTCCAAACTCTGACCTCTATAACAGGGGTGGGAAATGGAACTACCACTGATGGAGCCTCCTTGATGCCCAGACATGCAGCCCAGCTCCCAGCCTTTAGTCTAGTTGTCTGTTGATGGTATTCTGAGGAGTATGAATAAGAAAGTAATCAAGTAAAACTTGGTTTGTGAGTTCTCCCCTTTCCAGCATCATCATGAGTAGTTGGTAGTGTTGAGCCAATGCAGCAGGCCCAAGATGCCCAATCAAAGAGGAAATGTCAAAATAGATCAGGAACTTGTGGTGCCCTACAGGAAACCCCACCACCAGGAAAGACTTGCCCAAAGTAGAGGTGTGCTGATGCTTATCAGTAGCCAGTGCTGTTCTCAGGGTGCAAGGCAAACCACTCTGGTGACTCACCAGCTGCCACTGTTGCCAGGAGTTACCAGTAGAGTCAGGCAGCCAATCACTGCCTGACAGAGGAAAACTGCCATACAAGCTTTGTCTCAATGATATTTTGTATCCAAGGAAGAAACTGGCAAGGATCATCATCCAGGGCCTGGTGATACTAGGAACTCTGACATGCCTCCTGAGATGTCTTTTCTGTGGGAAGGAGTAGCCCATATTATCAAAGGTCCTGCCACCTCCCAGC
Organism: Thryonomys swinderianus; assembly: GCA_004025085.1. Taxonomy (NCBI): domain Eukaryota; kingdom Metazoa; phylum Chordata; class Mammalia; order Rodentia; family Thryonomyidae; genus Thryonomys; species Thryonomys swinderianus. Next base: position 3,535 of record PVIC010028098.1, read on the forward strand.
CCAGTTCCCATGTAGTGGGTAGTATAAGAGGTGGGGATGAGGTTCTCCAACACTGCATAGAAACCCATTTCTCTGGACACTTCACTGTTTGTGTAAGTAAACACACTCCAGGAACCATAGGGATGGATGCATGTTCCAGAATGTTAAGTTGATTTCTCTGTTGGAAACAGAGACTTAGAAAAATTTCTCAGCTGCAGATGCCACTATGGTCAGCCCCCTTTATACATACTCCCTTTTTCTCTCTCCTTAGCTATTCCAACTCACACAGCTATGTCTTCCAAAGTCAGGCCTTGCTGACTGCGGAATCTAAAGGTAAGTGATTAAGATGGTTTTAATACTGTTGGGTGTTCAAAATTACTGCTTAGGAAAGTATTCCCTAATACCAAGCCCCTGGCCTTGAATAACAAACACAGCAATGTTTCTTTGCAGTGTTGAAAGGAACTGCAGAGGAAAGAATTGTCAGTGCTGGCTGGAAGGATATTTTGAGGCTCCACTGTGAGTGTGACATTGTGTCAGGAGCTACGAGAAATAACAAAAATTACAGCATGAATCTATTCATTGACATGGAATAGAATTTGTGTGTTCTGGTTTATTAAATAATAGACTTCCCATAATAGGAATTTAAGGAAAACAGAGACTTCCTATACCCTCTGAGGGTTCTATAACTGACTCTATAATATAAACCATGAGAAAACAGGTGAGAAGGTGTAAATGTTCTTTATGTACATGGGTACATCATAGGAAAGAAAAGCAAATACCACCTAGCTCCAGTGTGAACTAGAAGCTTCTATACTTTTTTGAGAGGGGGGGAGGTATGGAGAGAGGGGAAAGCAATATTATAGAGAAGTGAATGGAACATCAGAAGAGGCGACATCTGTGACTGTCTAGGTGTGGCATTAATCTTCAGCCTCTATTCTTGCACTATGAGTTAATCCTTCCCAATCAGTGAAACTCCTGGTGGAGGATTCATGACCACTGAGTTTCTTTTAGAGGATTTGTCTTTAGGTAGATAAGGGATGTCAGAGAAGCCATGACTACGTTTTTCTATGATCTGATCATCCTCTGTCTAAAGTCATCAGTATGCCAGAGGTATGTTTGAGGTAACATCCCTAAACACTTCAGAACAAATACGTATAGCATATTATAATTTATGGAGCTCTTCTATATAAATTGTGTTATTTTTTAATTAAAATAACTTTATTGAACTAAAATGTGCATAACACAAACACAAACTTAAAGTAGAAGATTCAGTAGATCTTAACACCTTGACAGAGTTGTGCAGTAATCATTGCAATCAAATTTACATCATGTTTGTTACCCCAAAGAAAACACTCTACCTGCTAGTGATTATCTTCTCCCCTAAATCTAGGCAACCGCTGAGCTACTTTCTAACTTCATAGATTTTCGTATTTTGGGAATGTATTAAAATTCAAAATAGACCATGATCATAATGAGAATAAAGACATTAACAAAGTGATGTCTCATACTATATTGGAGCAAAGCTAGAAATGGACAGCAGAAATATACATAGAATACAATAAAAATTTCCTCTCTTTCTTTTGTTAGCTAATTTTTTCATATAAGGGAATAATGTGATGTTCAGGCTTGTACATCTGATTTATTTCCCATAACATCATGTTCTCAAGATGCACCCATTTGCCAACAGATACCGCAAATGTTCCTTTCTTGACTATACAATCATATTTCTTTATATGTAAATACAGTTTCTCAATCCATTCATCTGTTGATGGCAATATAGGCTGTTTTAAAATTTAGCTATTATGTTATGCTGCATAAATATGGATATACATACATCACTGTGGTATGATGTTTTTAGCTCTTCTGGGAAGCTGCCTGAAAGGGATGAATAGCTGGGCCTAATGGAACTTCTAATTCTAGTTTTTTACAAGATCTCCATTGTGATTTCCACAGTGGTCATATCAGTTTACACTCCCAACAACAATGAAGAAGTGTTCTTTCTCCCCAGAGCTTTGCCAGTACATGTTATTGGTTCATTTCATGATAATAGGCATTCTTTCTAAAGTGAGATAGAATATTAATGTTTTAATTTGCATTTCTGGAATGGCCAGTGATGTTGAACATTTTTTCATTTTTTACTGGCCAATTATAGTTCTTCATCTTAGAAGTGTGTATTCATTTCAGATGCCCATTTTTTGACTGGGTCTTTACATGGGGATGTCTAATTTTTTGAGTTCTTTATATTTCTTTGAGTTTTAGGTGTTAGTCCTTTTTCTGAAGAATTGATGGAAAATGGTTTTCCCATTCTATAGGTTGTCTCTTCGTTTTATTGATTGTTTCCTTTGCTGGGAAAGGTTTTGAATTTGATGTGATTCCATTTGTTGATTCTTGATATTTCTTGGACGACCAGGTTTTTATTCAGACAGTTTTGCCTACACTTTTGTCTTTGAAAGTTTTAGCTAATTTTTCTTCTGATACTGAACATTAGAACATTAGGAAGATATCTATTTTTATTTTTGTTTAATGCATGGTGAAAGATAGGGTCTAAATTCATCATTTGGCCTAAAGATAGCCAGTTTCCTCAGTATCATTTACTAAAGACACTGTATTTCCTCCAGAAAAGGGATTTGGCTCCTTTGTCAAAGACTGTATAACTGAGTGTGCCTGGAGGAGTTCAGTATCTTCTATTCTACTCCATTGATCCACCGTATATTTTTCAATACCATGCTGTTTTTGTCACTGTAATTTTGTAAGTATACTTAGAGATCTGGGATTGGGATGTCTCCTCCCTTATCCTTGTTACCTAGAATTATTTTTGCTATTCTAGATCTCTTCTGATTGCATATGAATTTTAGGATTGCTTTCTCTGGTTCTCTTTCAACTTCTCTGTGTTATGATATTGGCCATTTACTTTGTTATAGATGGCCTTCATCAGATTAAGATAAAGACTATTCTTATTTTCTTGAGGGTTTTTTTTTTTTTTTTTTTTTTTTTGCTTTTTGAGACAGGGTCTCTCTTTGTAGTTCAGGCTGGCCCTGAGCTCACTATGGTGCCCAAACAAGCTGCCGCGAACTCAGCAATCCTCCTGTCTCTGCCTCCCGAGTGCTGGGATTACAGGTGTGAGCCACCACGTCCGGCATGGTGGTATGCGGTGTTGATTGTCGGTGGGCGTGTCTCCACGCCCAGCATTATATGTGGTTACCGGGGATCGAACTCAGGACCTTGCGCTTGCGAGGCAGGCGCCGGAACCACTGAGCTAACCCTCCAAACCTCTTGAGGGTTTTTTAAAATCATGAATGGAAACTGAGTTTTGTCAAATGCTTTTTCTGCATCTATTGAAATGATCATACTTTTGTCCCCACTTCTATTTATGTGGTGAATTACAGTTACAGTAGTATTTTGGTTCAAAAACTTAATTCTGTGATTCTTGTCACAAGCTGAATTGGATGAGAACTGAATCACTTATATCCCTAAGATCAGTATTGAACATAACCATTGAATTTGATTTGGTTCTTATCCAGTTTGGTTTGTGACCAGAATTATGGAAAGAATTAACTTTGTGAACCGAGGTACCACTGTACTGATTTATATTTGTAAAACCATCCCTGCATCCATGAAATGAAGCCTACTTAGTCATAATGTATGATCTTTTGATGATTTGCTGCATTCTGTTTGCAAGTATCTCATTGAGAATTTTTGTATCTATGTTCATTAAAGAGATTGATCCATGGTTCTTTTTTTGGGTGGGTCTTTTCTGGTTTTGGAATCAATGTAATTCTTGCTTCTAGAAATGACTTTAGGAGTACTGCTTCCCTTTTGATTTTATTAAAGGGTTTGAGAAGTATTGGTTTTAGGTCTTTTCTGAAGCTTTTATAGGATTCATTAGGACTGGCGCTGTTTTGTTTTGTTTTTGAGACAGGGTCTTGCTTTGTACTTCAGGCTGGCCCTGAGCTCACTATGCAGCCCAGGCAAGACTCGAACTCAGCAATCCTCCTGTCTCTGCCTCCTGAGTGCTGGGATTACAGGTATGAGCCACTATGCCTGGCACTGTGATATGTGGTATTGATTGCTGATGGGTGTGAGTCACCACGCCCAGCATTGTATGTGGTTACTGGGGATTGAACTCAGTACCTTGTGCTTGCTAGGCAGGCACCAGAACCACTGAGCTAAATCTCTGGCCCCAAGGGAGGAGGGGGCTGTTCTTAATTGTTAGTGTTTTTATTCTTCAATTTCAATGGCTGATACTGGTTTATTTAAAATTTATATATCTTGTTGGTTCAGCTTTGAAAGTTCATAATGTATCTAAGAATTTATCCATTTCTCCTGAAATTTTTAGTTTTTGTTTGGGTTTGTTTGGTTGAGGGTTTTTGGTTTGGTTTGGTTTTTGTTTGTTTGGTTGGTTGGTTTTGTTTTGGTACTGGAGATGAAACTCAGAACCTTGTACTAAATCCTGCCCCAAGCTTTCCATTTTATTACAGTACAGGTTCTCAATAATCTTCTAGATTTGGGCAAAATCCATTGTTACTGTGCTTTTTTCATTTCTAATTGCATGGATTTGAGTTTTTTCTTTTCTTTTAAAAACAAGACTGGCTAAAGGTTTGTCTGTTTTGTTTAGTTTTTCAAAGGACCAACTCTTTGATTTGTTGATTCTTCATATTGTTTTTTAGTCTCAATTTCATTAATTTCTGTCATTACCTTTATAATTTTCTTCCCTGTAATCTTTGGGTTTGGATTGCTCTTGTTTTACTAAGATTTTGTCATCATTTGTTTGAGCATATTCTGTTTTTCTAATGTGGGAATTCACTACCATAAATCTCTCTCAGAATGCTTTTGTTGTATCCCATAGATTCTAGTATGCTGTACTGGTATTATTGTTTGATTGTAAAATCTGTCCAATTTTTTATTTAATATCATCTCTGACCCACTGATTATGCAAAAGGATATAATTTAATTTCCACGTATTTGCATAGTTTTTGTTGTAGCTTTTGTCATTGATTTCTCGTTTCTCTGGACTGTGGTTCAGTAATGTGCATGGGATAATTTCATTCTTTTGCATTTAGTTAAACATGCTCTATAGGCTAGTATGTGGTCTGTTTTGGAGAAAGTCCTATATACGGCCAAGAGGAATGCATTCTCTGTTGTTGGGTGGAACAGTCTGTAAATATTACATCCATTTGTTCAAAGGTTTACTTCAGCTCTATTTCTTTGGTTGTTTTTTGCCTAATTAATCTGTCTCTTTGTGATGGTGGGGTATTGTATTGTTACAGTTATATCAGGGTTCATCTGATTTTTTTCATGCTTTGTGAAGATGAGTATACCAGTATCTGGTATGTATGTATTCATAATTGTTAACTCTTCCTGTCAAGCTATTCCTTTAATGAAGATATAGTAGCCTTCTTTATCTCTTCTGATTATTTTTTAAATTGAGTTGATTGGTACATTTTAGGTAGAACTTAGGGTCACATTCACCATTGAGGATTTGTACCTGTACATGATATATCTTCCTTTTTTTCCCATTTCCATGTGTTCCCTTCAACTCCTTTGCCCATATAACTTAGTTCTGTTTCCATTTTTTCCTTCATACCTTCAGTTTTTTTCTTTCTCTTCTTTATCTCTTCTGACCAGTCTTGGGTTGAAATCCTCTTTGTCTGATACTAGAATAGCAACTCCTGCTTCTTTCTGAATTCCTGTTACATGAAATACTGTTTTTAACCTAAGATTTTTAATCTGTGAATATCTTTTAAAATTAAATGTGTTTTTATATACTGAATAGTGTTGGGTTTTATTTCTTGATTCATTCTGCCAGTCTATGTCTTTTGATTAGGAACTGAGACCATTCACATTTAGAGTTATTATTGAAAGATATGATTTGCTACTATCATTGCATCATTTTCCTGTTGCTGATTTCCTCATTTTTCTCGTTTTGCTTAGCTGTTCATCCAACCAGACATTTTCACTGTTTTTGACATACTGGCCCTATTAGCTTCATTATCTCTTTCTAAGATATCCTTTAAATTTTTTTGTAGAGCTGATTTGGTGGCCATGAATATTTTGAGGTGCTTCTTGTTATGGAAATATCTTACTTGTTCATCAACTTTAAAGGAAAGTTTTGCCAGATACATAACCCAGGGTGGGAAATTGTTATATTTTAGGACTTGGAACACTTCACTTCAAGCTTTCTTCATCCTTAAAGTTTTTAGAGAAGTCTGCCATGATTCTTCAATTTACCTTGATATATAATTCATTGCCTTTCTCCGGCAGCTTTTAAAATTTTGTCCCTGATGGACTTCTGGAATTTTAAGTACACTGTCTTATGGAAAGGTTCCCTCTTGATCATTCTTATTTGGGGTCCTAGATGCCTTACTTATCTGTATTTGTTACTTTTTCTATATTGGGGAAGTTTTCTGCTATTATTTCTGTGGTTAGGTTTTTTATGCCATTTGTATTATCTTTCAATCTTTCACTTATTTCATTTATTCTTAGATTAGTCTTCATGTATCATCTAGCAGTTTCTGTATCCATTTTTCATTTTCTCGCATTGGTTTTAAACTGTCTTTGAGTATTTGGGCATTGAAGGTACCATTGTCTTCTAGATCTGAGATTCTGTCTTTACAATGACCAACTCTACTGCCTGTACTTTCAATATGACTTTTAATTTCTTGGATTTCTGGTTGAAACCTTATTATTTTCTCTTCCTTCTTTAACAGAGTCTCACTATGTAGTCCAGGCTGGCCTTAAACTCACCATGTAACCCAGTCTGGCCTCAAACTTGAGGCAATCTTCTTGCCTCAGCCTCCCAAATTCTGATTACATATGTGCCTCACCATGCCCAGCTGACTGAAACCTTTTCACAGACTCTTAAGTCTTTGGTAAACTGATCATTCATATTTTGAATTGTTTTGTTTAGCTCATCTAGCTTTTATTAGTGCCTTCTGAAAGCTACAACATCTTTTTGGTTGTTACATCTATTTCTGTTTCATTATATCACTCTCATCCCATTGTGTATTTCTGTGAACTGAATTCTGACCTCCTCTGCTATCCTTTTACTTCTGCTATCCTGATTTAGATGTACAGCTTATACTGTTCTGCCCTTCAGTACCCCATGGATTGGTGTCATGGAGTTGGGAGTTTGAGGAGGTATTATTTTTGCTTCTACTTTTCATATGTTCATTGTTTTTATTTGAGATTGTTTTGTTTTGTGCTGAGGTTTGTGGATACATATAGTCTAAGGACTAATAACAATACAGAGATCTTTTTAGTTGCTTTTCAGTAGTGTACTTTGGGTGTGGTTATCTAAATCCTTTGCCACAGCCCCATAATCCAATCACCATGATGAATTTGAGAGATGAGGATGCAAGGTACTTAGTTCAGTGTTAAATATACTTTGGAAATATGCTCTAGTATTGTTAATAGCACAAAGTTAATCTGAATATTGGCTTACAGAGAGACAGCAATAAGTATGTGATCCTGTTAAAAACAAGGGAATCTGCTAACTAATTTTGTCCAAAACAAATTTAGATATTGACATGCCATAAAAACTAATATATACCACCATTAATCCTAGAGAAAAAGTAGGCAATTATTATGTAAACATTAAGCTAATCCAGGTATTGACTTATATGTACTAAATGCTAATATGTACTAAATGAGACAATTATATCTTTGCTCATAGTAGAAAATAAAAATTCCAAGATAATTTTACAGTTAAGCTTTAAAGATTAACAAGGCTTTACAGTTATACCATTGAAAATTTAGGGTTTGGGAGTCGAGAAATGTAAGAAAAAACTGTGAAACCTTAAACTCTATGAGAAAGGAAGGAAAAAGAAAAACAAAATAAAAAAAACAAAACTAAACTAAAAACAAATTTTAAAAGAAAAAGAAATGAACCCCCCCCCCCAAAGAAAGGAATCCCAACCAAATGAACAAAACCACACAAATAGAGGGAATTATTCTGTGCTTTCAAACCTCCTGGGATGCAATTTTGGGCTGTGTGAAATTCAAGACATGTCCCTGCTCTTTCTGGTTACAAAGAAGGCAGTCATAGCCCAGGTCTAGGTTAGATATAGTCTCCAGCATGCAGAGAGTAAGATTAGGGCAGGGGTGCCAATACTGGGGCTTTCAAGGTCATACAAATTCAGGCTGAAGCTGGATTCTGGTCATGGGGTGTGGCCTGGGTTTAAAAGACTCTGTGCATCAGTTGCTGGCCTGACCATTGTCCCCTGACCAGGGGCATCTCCCATGGCTCACCTTTACCCATTCCCTGTGCAAGTATAAAGCTGGAAATCCTGAAATGAAGCCAAGCTGTAGTCACCCTGAGTGTCAGGCTCAGGGCTCAGGCAGTTCCCTTCCTGGTACAGTGTCCAAGCACATACTTCAGACAACAGAGAAGGTGCTTCAGCTTGAGTTACTCACCAACTGTTGCCGCTCACAGCATCCACCAGTCTGTTCCACCACTGAGCTTTTCCCTGAAGGCTTTTGAAAAGCACTGCTTTCACTCTGTCTCCTGTAGATTCTGCCATGTTTGTCATGGCCCATTAACCAGGAGCTGGGGAGAAAGTGCAGAATGCCTCTTCCTTTTTCTATATTATGTTTTGTCTCCAATTTCTCAGCAAGCTGCAATTTTCCCATCAGATCCTCCCAAGGTCTCAGGACTCCACTTCTCTTCTTCTTTTCTTCCCCAAGTTATTATTTTCCAGTGTCTAGATTCCAAATCCCAGAAAAGGTAATTTGTTGCTGCTTACCACTCTGTCATCTTCCCAGAAGTCCCCTCTCTTCCTTTGTATTGCTGCAAGACAGGGTCTGGGAGACCAGCCCAGCTTCCCAGGGATCATAAATTATGTTGATTGCTCACAACAAACTGTGAGGTTTTTAAAAAATCATCTATTTAATAGATGAGAAAAATTAACCTCAGAAAAGTAAAGATATATTTTTTAAAATATGTGTCTAAAAATGGATTTGGAAATAAGCTCAGACATTAGGCTCTTTCCTCTTCACCATAGTGGCTAGGGCTGCTTTAGCCCCTGGAGGTAGGGAGCAAAGAGAGTCCTTCTCAGGGCTTTACTGGGAGAGTCCTGAGAGTAGGCATCTGGATGGTTTCCTCAGTCTTCCACGGCCCTTCATTCTCTAAAGGGAAGAGTCTTCTAGTACAAAGCCTAGTACAGAGTTCTAGTACAGAGAGTACAAAGTCTTCTAGTACATATGTTGCATTTGGAGCCATTTTTACCAGTCACAATTTTGTCAAACTGTATATTCTCCTAATCAATTTAGTGAAGACTGCCCTTCCTTACCAACTGATCTATGTCTATAAATAACCCAAATATGGGATTGTGTTTTCTCCTTCCCTGTGGTTCTAGCTCCTAACAGCTATTAAAGTATTTGGACAAAGCCTTAGACAATGTTTGCTTGCACCTATCAGATTAACTCAGGGCATAAGAAAAAGCCTTAGAAATTACTCTTAGTGGAGTACAGCCCTCTGTGGAGAGACAGACATACATGGATTATACTCTGCCACTGGGACTTAAGTGGCAGGGCATGGCGCTAGGTGCGGAAGGTTCTCTTGGAATGCTCAGCCCCTCCACTTGTCCAGCCTCTTCTTGGTTAGACCCACGGAGCTCTGAAGAAGATAAAATCAAGCATGCAGTTTCCTACATGGCATAAATCCCAGGGCCATTGAGTCTGCCCATCCAGGTGGAGCCTGGCTCTGTGTATCTGTAACAGTACCCAAGGTATCTCTGATTTGAGTAGTCCCCATACCATAGTTTGAGACAACAGTGCATTTAACAAACAGGACAGTAGGTACCATGCATGGGAGTCCTCATATCTGACCTATGCCCTGTGTTATCACATTTATGTGGATAAAATTATCTCTGGGTTACACTGAAACAATTCTATAAGACCATGAGGCTTCTGGTCACAATACATGACCTGGTATATGCAAAGCCTTCTCCAATTAAAGATGAGAAAGTATTCATCTCTTCCCCCACCCAACCATTTCATCTTGGGGCAATTTTTCCACTAGAGCTGATAAAACTGAGGCCCAGAGAAGTTCAGAAATGTGTCAAGGTATGGCATGAGCGTGGCTGAGTTGGAACAGCAACCCACTCTATGTAGTTCCACAGATAATCCACATTTTTCACCTCTCTGCTATGTTCTCTCCCATCTAGATCATACAGCTTTAAGACTAGGGGCAAAGCAACTGACTCAACATGGTGTCTGGATACTTGAAGACATTCTAGCCTTCATCAACACTGCAGTTCCATCCCTTTTTCCTTCCTTGGGTATTGGCTCTAAAGGTTAAAAAAGGCTGTGAAGGAAGTCTATCAGGGGGATGGGAGACCGAGCATTTATTAGCAAAGTTAGATTGCCTACTTGTCTATCATGTCCTGCGTGCTGGCCTGACCTGGGTGGAGCACAGGCAGCCCCTTGCCATGGCTGACCAGGGCAAGGTTCAGTCACACAGTCTCATATCCACTCCATGGAATGTTGGTCTTGGCATGGTCTGATATAAGTCATCTTGTATGTAACATTGGCTCTGTGAAAGAAAGAAAGAAAGAAAGAAAGAAAGAAAGAAAGAAAGAAAGAAAGAAAGAAAGAAAGAAAGAAAGAAAGAAAGAAAGAAAGAAAGAGAGAGAGAGAGAGAGAGAGAGAGAGAGAAAGAAAGAAGAAAGAGAGAAAGAAAGAAAGGGAGAGAGAGAAAGAGAAAAAAGAAAGAAAGGAAGAAAGGAAAGAAGGAGCAGGAGCAGAAGTAAAGAATCACAATAAATCAATCAGTATAGGCAACAATAATTCAGAAATGGTGCTAACTCTTTTGGACAGACCCACAGGTTAGCTGTTTGTTCTCTATAAATTAGAAAATTTATAAACAGACCCAAGGAAATGATAACAAGTATTTTTCCTACCAAATTTAAGACACACACAAAAGTTTGAATTAGCCATATCTGGATTTCCATCTTCCTTCTGCCATTTACTTAAGCAAGTTACTTGACCTCTGGGCCTTGGTTCCTCAAATTTAATTGTGGACAGTCATGTCTGTTTAAAAGAATGAGTTGTGAGAAATCATGTATGCAAGGGAGGCTCTCAGTGTGTGAGAGCTAATATTATAACAACTTTAGAACTCATTTCCAAAATTAATGGAATGTCTGAAGATGAACCTAATTATATGAAAGGCATAGACTTTCATAGGTCTTTATGATTTCAAAAATAATAATGATATGAAATTTTGATTGGTATGTCCTTGCTCCTGTGAATGCATAACACTGCATGTGGAGAGCAACTTTGTATATATTGTTAGATATTTAAAACAAGCATAAGAGCAGTACTATCTTCTTCACATTAAAAATGGTTATGTTAAGAATTAGCGAGTTCAGAGAAATGGAGATTTAGCTCAGTGGTTCCGGCGCCTGCCTCACAAGCACAAGGCCCTGAGTTCAATCCCCAGTAACCACATATAATGCCGGGTGTGGTGACTCGTGCCTGTAATCCCAGCACTGGGAAGGCAGAGACAGGATTGCTGAGTTCCAGGCTTGCCTGGGCTACATAGTGAGCTCAGGGCCAGCCTGAACTACAAAGCAAGACCCTGTCTCAAAAAAAAAAAAATTAGCGAATTTAAATGGTTTACCTCATGATTTATAAAGAATCGCCACTCATACACCTGTCTCCTGAAATTAAACTCAGAGTTTGTACTCCCTGCCCACACTAGAATTTGTCATTAATTTTTAATGAAAATACATATTCAATTAGTAAAACTGAGTTTAATCTTTTCTCATACTCAACTGTGAGAAAATCCTATCCCAGAGACAGAAAGAGACTTTATTCAGATCATATAGAAATCAGCAAGAGGACAGGGTCTTTTTAACAAGGAGACTTAAGTATGTTACATAACAAATTAGGATATCCAGAAAATCATGAGAAGGCACAGTATCTGCCACTGGCTATATATGATCAGGCAAGTTAACCTTACCAGGGTCAGATTCAACCCCTCCCAAAGCGTTGTCTTGAGAGTACAGTATTAACTTCATGGTGTCCCTGTGTGACTAGATAATAGATGTGCACCTGGGGAAAAAAATGCTCATAAAAGTGAGTCTCCTGCACCTCGTGCATTAACTTGACAAATGAGCATTTGGCAAAGTCTGATAACGGAAGCTCCAATGTTGGGAAGCCTCTCCTGCCCCTGAACCGGAACACTGGAGACTCAGCAGGTGTAGCCAAGCATGCTAGTCCTCTGGCTGGCTATCCTAAAGGATAGCTGTTCCTAGATGGGTTTCTGGGAGTCCTTAGGTCTGGGTAAGAAGGTCAATTCCCTCTGTAAGTGGCTGCCAGCAACACTTGCTAATATGAGCTGAACGTTGGAGTGGTTTGTTTGCTCTGGAGGACTTGGGTGGTGAGAACTAAGAGATATGTGAGCACTGAAGTTCAAGCTTAATGGCACACGTGCTCCCCTGCGAACAAGACTGGGGCCATTAGCTCCCAGCAGGAAGGCGACCGAGTCTGTGAGATGATCATAACACTACTTGCTGTGCTGCTCAGAACAGTGGTGAGTGCTGAGCTTCATTAACAAGTATTGATGCCTCTGTCCTGAGCACACTGTTTGGATACCACACTCACAGGGGAGCAGTTCCCAAAGGTGGGTTTGACACCCATGAGATTCCAAGGAGCCAAGCATTTTCCATGTTCTTTGTGGCAGACAAGGTAATCGAAGAGACTGAAAAGTTTGAGCTCTCCCTTTCCCTGTGCATGTGTGCGTGCACGCGCGTGCGTGCGTGTGTGTGTGTGTGTGTGTGTGTGTGTGTGTGTGTGTAGGCTGTCACGTTATCTGTAGAAGAATGCTGTTTCCTAATTGTCTCCTCCTATATGACCTGCTGTAGAGCACACCCAAAGTCAACTCATTAGCAAAATTACCTTTTTCTAGTCCAGGCTGTGTCTGTGCCTTCCAATCTGGGCTCATTAGTGAGGGCTGTGGGTTTGGCTCTGACTCCTTGGCTTATAAAGTTCAAGTTTTTGCCATGCCCTACCCATCTTGCCCTGCTGAGAAAATACCCCATTGTTTGTTTGTGTTTTGCTTAGCTTTTAGACATTATAATTCAATGTATATATTTGAAGTAGATAAATGATAACCAAACTCTGGACCATCATGACCTCAGGAAGAACATGGTGGACCTAAATCACCTTTCTCTCTAGTACTTTCTTTGTCTCTGGCCTCCTTCATCATCACAGGAAGGATGGCCTCCACCCTCTCTTGACCAGCAGCCTCTTTCATCCCCAGAGGCCAGCCTGTGCAGTCTCTGCAGCTCACTCTTCCTCCCCCAGAAGAGCTGTCATAGCAACATTCTTCCCTCTTCTGTGTGCCTGGGTATGGGCTGAACCACAGTGCACTCACTTCCTGTTACTGGTGTGACAAAGTACAGGGACTGACAACACAATGCAAATTTATTACCCTACAGTGCTGAACATCTCCATGAAACAAAAATCAAGCTATCAGTAGATTTGTGTAGCTATTTCACCTACCTGCCTTTTCACCTACTAACAGCCACCCACGCTCCATGGCTCACGTTCCCTCCTGCTCCAGCTCCAAAGACACCAAGATCACATGGAGTCCTCTTCATATTGCCACTTTGCTGGTTTTCTCTTTTGCCTCTCTTTTCCATTGTAAATACCTTTTGACTGCACTGATCTCATCTAAACAGTCCAGTATCATCTCCTCATCTAAACCTCAGCAGATTAGCAAACTTAATGCCATCTGTAACCTCCATTTCCCTTTGCTAATATGGTCTCAGGTTCTGGGCATTAAGTGGCAGGCGCTTTGGGAGCTAGTGGTTTGCATATCATTCACAGTGTCCTTTGTGCACAAGGCAAGCCTTATACACATCCATTGCATAGAACAGGCTTGGTCGCATGCTGGTCTTCAGCAGCCTTGGCCACTGAACTGTCTCCTGATGGCCACTGATAAGCATTCCAGATCAGCCTCCCTTGGCAGCCTTCCCAGCCATGTGATCCGAATCAGCTTCCAGAGATCCCAGTGTCCTTTCCTTTTTGGCTGACATATGCTCAGTGTCCTCAGTAATCATCCTGTGACCAACTCACACTTAAATCTCACTTTGGAGGAAACATGGCTGAATAATGCAGATTGCTTAGTATGCTTCAGACAAGGTATCAACCCTAGGCCTAATCCTGAGGCTGTGGTTCCCCTGGAATGATCAGAGGAGCTTCCGCACTAGCCCTAGAGATGCCTGAGAGTCAGGGCATTTACTCCTCTGACCTACAAGATAGGCACAGGACCGTGGCCAGATAACAGGGACTGTGATGATCACCAAACATTTAAATTTCCCTTTATATTCCCAGTCATGTGCATTGAGGAAAAGCTGTGTGGCTAGTTCCAGCCAATTTGAGGGAAGAAGTGCCATTGGTCCCTTCTGAGCTGAAACAATGAAAAACCCATGACCAATTAATTAATTCTACAGTCTTTCTCCTTCTGCTGTAGCAATAAAGAAAGAGATGATGTAGCTTTAAAATGGCAGCATGTGTATCACCCCAGACCCAAGAGGACCAATGATACACATTGCTCATGTAGTATGATCAAAAGCTAAACTGGAGTGTTAACCTTGGGTTTGGGATTGACTATTATAGTAGCATAGCTAGCCAGTCCTGACGATTATAATCTTCTTTATGAACTTCCTAGGAGTCTCAGGAACCAGTTCCCTTCTCTCCTTGCCTGGCACCACAGACAGTAAAGATATTTTGAGTGTAGAGCTGCCAACATCTATCTTGCCTCCAAGAGGAGAGCGACTGTCTGACAAGGAAGCTCTTCAGAAGCAAGTCATGCCAAAACATAAAGACCAAGTCCTGTGGACTGCATTTAAGTCCTTGGATATAGCTGGAAACAAAGGTGTATTCACTTTATTAACTTCAAAATGATACTAGGAAAACATTCCCACTTTCGCTAATGCTAATTAAAAGTTTTTCTCTGTTCACTGGTAAAAGATCTCACAATCATAGGTCTTTCTTCTGAATGATTTTCATGAGTCTGGACATAGCTTGTTTCTTCTTAGAGGTGCCTTCTCATGGAAAGCAAGGCTCTTGCCTATCAGAGTAGGGCCCTCAGGCCAGTTTGTGCCCCTAGAGATCATAATTCCTCCATATTCTATACCCATGTCCCTTAGTGAAATGTCACTACACTCCCTTTTCCCATCTCCTGGAAATGGTGTGTGAATAGCCAGATGCTCCTTTTGGATTAACTCAAAATGCTCCTCAAAATGATTATAACCACCAAATCACTAAAGGCAAAAGTTAACCAATGATAAAATATTAAAGAAAAAGTGGGTATTCAGGACCTTGACTTACAGAGGTAATAGAAAATAGTACACTGCCTTTATTCTACTATAATACTCTCTCTAGGCATTAATTTGCCATCTTGCATTTCTCAAGCATGAGTTTGGGCCTTTGGGGAAGAAAAACCAATGGTCCTGTGGTTTTCCCTCCTGTAGAGATAATGAGTATGCACCGACTCACCCACAGTCTCTTTTTTGTTCTATGTGAGCCCTAAAGGAGGCCTGTCAGAGACCACTGCTTGGAAGGAGCCTGTGGTCATGGAATTGTACCGCGATGATGGTCCACCGAGGGGTCAAACCACCAACACTGACCTCAGCTCCATGCTTTACCCAGAGTGTCAGAGTCTGACCAGCTCTGGGCCGGGGTGAACCTCATTTTGATGTGACCAGGGCTGACCTCACTCCCCACAAATCCCAACACACAGTTCCTCACAGCTCCTGAACTGACCAGAGCCTCCAAACTTAGAAATGGTCAGTGGACTTGAAGGAGCAAACTCAGAATTGCTTCAACTTTGACCACAACTGGGAGTCAGTGGTTAAAACTGAGTCTTCCCAAGAGGAGGGTATTAGTTCAAGAATTCACCAAGATCTGTAAGATGGATGGCACTTAACTGAGTATAGAAAGTCAAGTTCAGATTCTTAAAAATTTCATAACTGGTTTTTCTTTAACAAAAGCATAGATATGCACATTCCTATATACATATATATTGTTGCCCTGAAAGTTATAATTAGATGAATTTGAGTTTCATATGCTTAGGCCTGATGGCCCACTTAGTGAAGAGTCTTCAGGAAATTTTCCTTGCCCAATTGACTAAATCTGAAATACATTAAAACCTGATCCAAAGGGATTTCATTCTCCATTTTGAAAACAAAAATTGGGATAGTACCTGGCTTGAATAAAAAGAAGTAGGATGCTATTGATAGTATTTCCTTAAGTCATATTTTTCATTACTCTTGACAGAAGGTTCATACAATGTATTCATTAACTGATAAGGCATGATAGTCTCTGTGTACACCTACTTAGAGAAATCATGAACTTCTTGCAAAGGGATTAACTAACGTACACATTCTCATTTGCTCTGTAACATAGGCTAGGAATTGTCTTTCACCATTGGGTACTATCCTTCTAAAGACTACAGATATGACAGGTACCCTCCTATCACCTGGCTTATCACCTTGCCCACCTCTGACTTCAGGGGATCCCAAACCTTTTCAAGAGGATGGGGTCATACCTGAGTGCCCCACATATTTCCACAGCTGCTTAGGCCCTGCTCTCAAATTGCTTCCTGCACAAGGCGTTCTGGGAGTAGGTGGGGCAAAAGACTTGTGGGCAGCCCTCAGTGAGCAGGAGCATTGCAGCCACCAACCTCCTTCAGGGAGGGGCCGTTCTGAGAGGTCTGTGCAAGATGCAAGGTCTCAGGATAATGCTATCTTACACTGGCTCTTCCCTTCTTATCTTACTTCTCTTAATTCCTCTTTTCAGTTAACTGAACTCACCTCCCAAATAGTGGCCTATGTTCTTATATTCAGATTTGAGCCTCAGACTGTAACACTAAGAAAATCATCACTAGATTCACTCTATTCTGTTGCAGTAGGGAGGAATTTGGACTTTGGAAATAAAGTGACACAAGCTATATGACCCTGGAATAGTTTTTAAAAACTCACGTGCCTTTATTTTTTCACCCATAAAATTGGAATAAGATTACCTATGTTGCCGGGTGTGGTGGCTCACACCTGTAATCCCAGCACTAGGGAGGCAGACAGGAGGACTGCTGAGTTCAAGGCTTGCCTGGGCTACATAGTGAGCTCAGCGCTAGCCTGAACTACAAAGCGAGACCCTGTCTCAAAAAAAAAGAAAAGAAAAAGAAAAAAAGATTACCTATGTTGGAGGGTTGCTGTAGTAGTCTTTATTTAAGGGCCTTTCCCTACGGCAGTGCTGGTGAACTTCTGGCCCATGTGCCATTAGTGGGCTGTTATCACTGAGAGCTTTGAAAGGTTCACCATCACTGTCCTAGGTAAGGTAAAGTCTGTCACCCTATATATTTTTTTCTTTGGGGCAAAAATGTACAAGGGCTTCTGCTCATAATGGCCCAGTTCATTGGAGATGGAGAGGATGTGAAAGCAAATCTCAGAGTTTTCTGGGGCTCCTGAGTCACTTGCTAAGTCCCTTTTTTGAGCCTGGCTTTATCTTAGGCACCAAAGCCTCCAGAAACCAAAAATTCTTCTCTTGAAGCAGTAGAGATAAGCACAGTGATGAAAGAGATAAATTATCTTAATAATACCT
The DNA here is from genome assembly GCA_004025085.1 of Thryonomys swinderianus. NCBI lineage: Eukaryota > Metazoa > Chordata > Mammalia > Rodentia > Thryonomyidae > Thryonomys > Thryonomys swinderianus. The sequence continues at coordinate 21,121 of PVIC010028098.1, forward strand.
ATAGATGAATGACAGTTGTTATAAAAATGCTATTTAATACAATAATTTTTACCTTTTCCATTATTTCCTTTTTAGAAGTGTTAGAAATATCCAAATATAGCTTCTAGCCTCCTGAAAACCTGGGTTTATTACTGTGAATGTTCTCCCACTGATAACACTCACCTGGCTTTGACATGGAGCCTAACACCATGTTTCCACTTAATTTGCAAGTAAAGTAATGAAAAGTAAATTTCAAGGAAGTTGTAAAAATCAGAGATTGGAAGACCACAATGCCTACTTGCTGAAGTTGCTGGGTAGCAGATTATTATGCTTGCCAAGGGATACAAGGGAAAAAAAAAACACTACACTAAAATTGCAGACTGTGAGTAGCCCTTTCCACCCTATTCTTTCCCATGCTTATGCAATCCCTACATTGTGAGATCTCTGCACAAAGTGTGGCACATGCCCCACCAACTTTTGCAGCACAAAACAGTGCAGTATAACAGCAGAACCTCAGGCCCCACTCGAATCATAATCTGCATTTTAATGAGGTCCCCAAGTGCTTCCCTGTCCCTTACAGTTGGGGGAGCTCTGTCTAAGGAAGGAAGACCCCTTGCTTGCTCAGCCAAATGCCAGGTCCCAATGCCTTAGGACTACCCACATTCTGCCCAGGAAGGCTGCAGCAGAGTAGCTGGAGAGTGGCTGGGAATGCTCTCCTGCGTGGGAAATAGGAACAGGAGACAAACTGGTATGCTAAGGGCCAGTAGGAAAGAGGAAGGGAGACAGGGAGCTGCCTAGACCTTCAGATAAGTGATGCCTAAGGTGTGCCTGCAAATGATGTCTTATTGCTTCTTTTTAGCTGCCTTAAGAGATTTTTGGAGTAAGGGTCTGTCGATCTTATTTATCTTTTCAAAGAACCAACTCTTTGATTCATTGATTCTTTGTATTGTTCTCTTTGTCTCCACTGCATTAATTTCAGCTCTGATCCTTATAATTTCCTCTCTAATATGTGCTTTGGGTTTGTTTTGCTCCTCCTTTTCTAATTGTCTGAGGTTCATCGTTAGATTGTTTATTTCAGTTTGCTCTATTTTCCGAGTGTAGGCATTCACTACTATGAATTTCCCTCACAGAACTGCTTTCATTGTGTCCCATAAATTCCTGTATGTTGTGCTGGGGTTGTCGTTTAGTTGTAGAAACTGTTTAATTTCTTCTTTAATTTCTTTTGTGGCCCACTGGTTGGTTAACAGAGTGTTGTTCAATTTCCATGTGTTTGTGGTAATCTTGGAATTTCTTCTGCTATTCAGCTCCAGTTTCAAGGCACTATGGTCTGATAGTATGCAGGGGATAACTTCGATTCCTTTGCATTTACTTAAGCCTGTTCTATGGACTAGAATGTGATCTATTTTGGAGAATGATCCATGAGCAGCTGAGAAGAAGGTATATTCTCGCTTTGAAGGGTGAAAAATTCTGTAGGCATCTAATAAGTCCATTTGCTCCAAAGTTTGATTTAGCTCAAGTATTTCCTTACTGATTCTTTGTCCATTTGATCTGTCAATTTGTGACAGTGGAGTATTAAAGTCCCCTACTACTATTGTATTCGTGGTTAACTGGCTTTTTATGTCCAGTAATGTTTAGGTGCATTAGAGTTAGGTACATTAGAGTTCGGTGCAAAAGTATTTATGATTGTTATTTCTTTCTCTTGGATAGTTCCCTGTACGAGAATATAGTGACCTTCTTTATCTCTTTTAATCAGTTTGGGTTTGAAATCTATTTTATCTGAAAACAAGATAGCCACTCCTGCTTTTTTGCAGTTTCTCGTGGCATGGAGGATTGTTTTCCAACCTTTTATTTTCAGTCTATGGGTTTCCTTCTGAATTAGGTGTGTTTCCTGTATGCAGCAGATTATAGGATCTTGCTTCTTGATCCAATCTGCTAGTCTGTGTCTTTTAATTGGCCTATTGGGTCCATTGACATTAATGGTTATGACTGATATGGACATATTCAGAGCTGCCATGTTTCCCTGTTCTTGGTTCTTTTCTTCCTTGCTTTTCCCCTTTTCTATTTAGTTTCTTGTTTGCCCCAATGAATTCACTCTCCTGGGTCTCGTGGGTATGGAATTTTCTGTGTTTTTTTTCAAGATGTTCTTTAGGATGTTTTGGAGTGCAGGTTTCGTATTTGTGAAGTTTTTCAGGTGTTCTTTATCATGGAAGTATCTTATTTCCCCGTCTATTCTGAAAGATAGTTTTGCAGGATACAACAGTCTAGGTTGGAGGTTGTTTTCCTGCAATGCTTGAAATACTTCCCTCCACGCTCTCCTTGCACTGAGTGTTTGTG
>PVIC010028099.1:0-23430 GCA_004025085.1 Thryonomys swinderianus
ATTCTATCTGGTCTTCTCTGCCTTCATGATGGCACAGCACTGAGTTTCCCCAAACATGGACACTCTTGGCGTGGCTGCCATCAACTCTAGCCACTTCCTCTACTGAGAGGCTCTTGCTCTGCCTGGTTGCTGGCTTCTTCATGACTCTCCACCTCTTTGGCTCAGGCTTTGTTTGACCTCTCCACAGGAGCTCTGGCATCAGGGAGATCTGCTTCTTCCAGGGCTGCCTACTTCTTAGAGATAGCAGAGAATGTTCTGGAAAGTGGACCTTTCATGTGTGACCTAACCAACCTGGATGCCTTACTGTGAACCACCTTGTCCATCTTTTACTACTCCAGGAGGCGCTGTGTCTCTGCCCTAACCACCTGAGGCCCAGCACTACACAAACAGTCACCCTGATAGCCCATATCCCACCACAGTCATGCCAACTGTCCTGTCCTAAGCCTGCTCTGCTGCCTGTTCAGCCTGGCCTGCTCCTTCCTGTGAAAGCACAATAAATCCCTTTCCCCTATGCTTTCTCCTGGTTCTTTCTGTCTCTGACTGGGCCTACTGCATCTCTCAGCAGAGCACTGTCCCTGCTGAGAGGCAGGGATCAAAAACAACGTGATCAAAATGACAGTGAATGTGACATGCAACCTACTGTCACAGAGCTCTATGTAACTCTCTATGTGCTACAGTCCCTGATCTGTTGACCTTATGATGCCTGAATAAAATCCACATCCCAAAATGATTTCTGGTATCCATACCCTCCCTACCCTGCCCATGAAGACTTGAGCAACAAGACACTGGAAGAAGACACTATTTTTGTACTTTTTATTCTTGTTCTGTCTTCAGCACTGCATGTGGTCGCCACTATTGAGCATGAATTCTAAGACCCTTGACAGGGAGTGAGTGTCACCTCTCTGGATGGATTGCATTTTTTTTATTTTATAAAAGATCTGTATCAGTCTCTACAAGGCCAGATATCTATGGCAACGTAATGGACAAGAACCAATAGGTGAAACTAATACAAGCACAAGGGACATGGATTCTTGGCACGTGAAGACTGAAGACTTAGAAATCATCTAAAGATCAGCCTTAACTCTCCTCTGTGACCCAACATTTTTAGATAAAAAAAATTCTCCCCAACCCCAGCCTCAGGTGTTTGGAAGGTGACTGGGTCATAGAAGCAGTACATCCATCCGTGGATTAGTCATTAGTGGGTGAGTTCATAGCACACTTGCATTAGCAGGCACGGTCAGGTTGGGTGGGAGGTTCCCTGGGAGTTTGACTTGGAAGCGTTTTGCTCTCTCCCAGCGCCTCCTTTCTGTATGCTTCCTGGAAGCCATGGGGTAAGCACTTGTCTTCTGCCTGGCCCTTCTTCCAGGCCACTTCTGCCTTGAACCCAACTGATCATAAACTAAAACAATGAGCCAAAATAAAGCCTCCTCCTTTAAGTTCTGAATGTCAGGTATCTTGTCCCAGTAACAAGACACTCAGAGAGGTATAGGGACTTAGCCCAGGGCATACAGGGAACCAAGAGATGGGAAGTATAGAAAGTTTTCACAAAGGACTTCTCTGTGGAGCACTTAGGGTGCCTTGGTACAGGCCATCTACAGACACTAGAAAGAAGTGTGTTTGGGAAGATGTGAATTCAGAGGCAAAGCAGACCCTGACTATACCCTGAAGGGAGTTCCTACCTCTTAGGGAAAAAAGTGAAAAATCAGTAAATAACTAGACCTCAGAGAAGAAACAGGTATAGATGAGGAAATTAATCACATGTGTTGATATCTTCTCTTTACTAAAACCCCACTAACAAAATACTAAGTAATTTTAAATGACTGGAGAACAGCAAGAACAGGACAGGAGATAACAGTAGGCCTAAGATTTAAACTCAATTCTCAAAGGCTGGTAAGCAGGAGGCACAGTGGTAGATGACTTGAGAGGAGAGGAAGGTGTAACCAGGGTCCTCACAGGGCACCAAGAGGAGAGGTGAAGGTCTGCTCTACAGAGTGCAGCAGGGGGTGGGGTGGGGCTTAGGCTGGAAGAGCCACCTCCTTCGCATCTCAACCCCAGCCAAGTGGTTGCTGAGAAACAGGCTTCCATTCCACAAAGAGTGAACTTGAGCCCATCTGGATTTGGAAACAGGAAAGGGCAGGACCGAGGAGGCACTGATAATAGTGGAATTAAGTGAAAAGTGGGTATGTGGCTTCTAATAACCTCTCTCTCCCCAAATACAGGTCCCTCTCCCCAACTTCTTACCAAGAGAGCAGCCTGGGGAACTGTTCTGTAGAGAAATAGGACAATGACTACCGGAGAAGTCTCTAGGGTGACTTTTAGGGTGGTGGAGGGTGTCTCCTCCAGAACGTTCCACTTTCTCTCTCATTGGCAGCCACCACACAGCACCGCAGGAGCTGCCAGGGTCTCTCATAAGAAGGAGTTGCTCAGTCACTTTAGACAGGTGAGGAACACTTTTGCGAGAGATGAAGGGCAAACCAAGGGAATGAAGAAGGGTGGAGGAAACTGAAAGTGCAGAGAGCAGAATAAAATATGAAGAGGGTTAGAATCATAGAACTAGAGAGGAGAGAACACTGCATGAATGAAGCAAGTGTCAGATACTGACTAAAAGGAAGACTGAGAGATCAGTAAAATAGTCTTAGGAATTAAAAAGATGGCACATAGCCGGGCGTGGTGGCTCACGTCTGTAATCCCAGCACTCGGGAGGCAGAGACAGGAGGATTGCTGAGTTCGAGGCTTGCCTGGGCTACATAGTGAGCTCAGGGCCAGGCTGAACTACAAAGTGAGACCCTGTCTCAAAAAAAAAAAAAAAAAAGATGGTACAGAAAGATATTCAGTAAAAGGATTAAGTGTAGACTGAAGATTTTTTTTTTTCCCAGAACACAGAAGCAAGAATACGGATTAACACAGTGCTACCCAACAGAAACATATTTTGAGCTATATTTGCTAATTTAATTTTTCCATAACCACATTTAAAAAGGTAAGAATAAACCCAGTAGAATTAATTTTAGTAATCTGTTTAATCCACTAAATCCAAGATACTATTACTTCACATTTTCTCAATATGCAATCACTATAAAATATTTTACAACTGCTTTCATTCTGAGTCTTATAGCATGCCTCCATCTGGGCACTCTGTCTTACAAGTATTCACTGGGACAAATGTCTAGGGGCCACAACACTGGCCATAACGGGTGGAAGGTCAACCTAGAATATCTAGTTTCAGCATAACAGAGCTCTAGAAAGTTCTATGAAGGCAAAAGATGACATGGGATTCTGGAAACACAACCTCTCACCAGAGCATGGCAGAGGCTACTGTCAGGAGAATGAGTTCATGGCTGAGAGGCACTGACTCTGAATGGAGCTGAGAGGAGGGGCGCAGGGATGGGGAGGGGGGTGTCCACCACAAAACTGAACAATGTATGTTGAAATGTTTGGGAAAATTGACTCTAAATGGTTGACAAATTTGTCGAAGCATCTGGAAAAAGTTCACGGTAGATGTGGCTAAAAACTCCTACACTTAAAATTGAGGCTACTATTAACTATGAGAAAACTAATTATGAGGAAAATCAAACATATGATTACAGCACATCGATTGGCTTGAGAGAGAAAGATTCACAGCTATCATTAGGAGAAGTCAATACATGGTGTCGAACGTGGTGAAACAAAGGACCAGGCAGCACACACCAGAGAAATCCATCTACTTGCATGAATAACAGGAGTTAATAATTATAATTTTTAAAAATTTGAGTAATGGAGAGAGAGACAGACAGACAGACACATTCAGGCACTAAAGTTTGAGTATCCCTTATCCAAAATGCTTGAAACTGGTATATTTTAGGTTTCCCAGTTTCTTGTGTTTTGGCATAGTTGTACAGATTTTACCAGTTAAGATCTGTACTCTGAAAGTCCAAACTACGTGGATTTTTATCATTTTGCATTTCAGATTGGGGATACTCAGCTTGTACACACCTTTATTAAGAATCTGAAGGCAAACACCTGAAAAGTTGCTCCTAAAAGCTAAAAGCAAAGCTGAGAGGATACTCTATAAACTTCTGATATTACTCAATATTTTAAAAACTTTACCCATGTAATATTTCAGTAAGAATAATACATATACATGGAAGCAGTGGGACTCTGGATAAAGGCGGATGCAGCTATGGGTGGAAAGACTGTAACTTCCAGAAAGAGGATCTGAGAAAGCTGCTTAGGTGAGCTGGGATTTTCACTCTTCCCTGAGAGCCACTATGTTGTTTAGTAATTTCCAATTTTTTCTTCCTTTGGTCAGGGAGGTATCTTAAATAGATGGAAAATACTGCCCATGGATGTCTATGAAATTGGAAGGATGGTGAAGGTAAGGTGTCTTTGGGGGTTTTCTTTGATTGCTCAATCTGCTGTGATCTTGCTTTTAGAATATGGAATTAAAGAGTCAAAAAGATCATCTTGTCATGACCCTCAGCCAGGGGCTTAATAGAAATTCCTTTCCTGGACCCAGCCCCAGGTTCACTTCATCAAAATTCCCCAAGGTGCATGCTCCCAGCAGTGACGTGTGGCCTCCTGAATAGCCACTTCTCCATTTGATGGCTGGAGAAATTGACAGGCTGAACAAGTGACTCTCAAAGTATAGTTTTAGGACCAGCACTTTCAGCAACATCTGGGAACCCCTTAGAGGTTATCACCTGCTAGACCGTGTGAACCCCCAGGCCTCGCTCCAGGCCTACTGAATCAGGAAGTTTGTGTTTTAATAAACCCTCCAGATGAGTAACCACACACCTGAATATTGCGGTGACCTGTCATACCATTATCCCAGGGTAGCAGTCATTATCCTATAAAGGCTGAAGGGGTCCTCCTCATATAATCACAGCTTACGTTTTACAGATGAAAAATAGAGAAACAAAAAATGTAACTTTCCCACTCAGATAACAGCAGCTTCCTTGGTACCAGAGAGAAGACAGCACCTACAATGTGAAAGTGGGAAAGCCAAAGAGGCCAAGGCAGGCCAAGCTTTAAATTTCATCCTGAACTGCTGTGCTTAGCTCAAAACCATCTCCTCCCAAACTCCCAGCTGTCCTGGGGCCTCAACAGACTTCCTATGTGAGTCAAGGGGCCAGGTGTTCTGTGGCTGGCAGCTGATGCATTCTGTGAGATCCAGAGATCTTCTAAGAGCTTCCTGAGACTTTTTTTCGTTTTATCTCTTACTTGAAATGACTTGGGCAGATACAGCATAGTATGTGATCCAAACCACAAGGTATCTGTTGCTTGTGTTTCCACAGGACCTTTATGACCTTTATGACAGCACTTGGTCTCCTGCAACATAAGGATTAATTACTGGATCATGAATGTGTAGACCTTGAACCCCCAGAACACAGCCCAGTGCCCTGAACACAGTGCTGAGTGAATGGCTGGGCTGTATATGGATGAAAAACAGGTTCTAATGCCATGTTCAATGTGTGGCCACTGCTGCTTCTTTTCTTTGCTCCACCTATGTCTTCATTCCAGAGTTCTGCCAACTTCTCCATCTCTTTGCGAACAACTTAATGTTGTCCTGACAATCATCCTGGAGCAGGATTTGGAGGCCCAGACTGGGAGGGTGAAGAGCAGAGTCACCACGCAGACTTTGGGGAGGTTTTAGACAATTCCACTTTTATTGAGGGTTGTACACACTTATATAAAGAACAGAGAGAGGGTGTGGCTACAAGTGTACATAGACAATGTGGTTATGTCTGACCGGCTGATCTAATATAGTTAACTCTGATTGGTTGGATAATATATTTTACCTAATATGGTTAGTTGTTGGATGGGCCGAGGAGTCAGGGCCAAGGGGGAACAGAAGTCACCTTGCCAGCTATAGGTAAGTCTCTAGGCACAGGAAAGAGTGTGCTCACTCTCCACTTTCCTTACAAGCTCTCATAGCATACTATGAAATGTACATGTGGTGCACTTGACCCAGCCAAGCTTGAACTTCCCTTTCAACTTAACAATTCCATTTTCAATGCATCCTTTCCCCCAAGCAGAAACATGCAACTTTTGCTCTTAATCATAATTTTCCCACTTCCGCTGGGATGTCTTTAGCTGTGATTTTGCTGGAAGCTGGTGCAAAGTGTAGATATTCTTCTTAGTTGGAATCATTTGTAAAATAAACAGTATTCTGCCAACAACTTGGAGGGGGCTGGAATAGTGTGTGTGGGGGGGGGATCAGCACAGTGGTATTAACTGGCCTGCCTAACTTAGCTGTCTGTGGCAGGGAAGGCACAAAACATTGCTGATTTGCAATGTCCAGGATCATTACACCTTAGTTTTTTGGTTTTTTTTTTTTGCCTCAAGGCAGGGTCTGGCTTTCTAGTTCAGGCTGGCCCCGAGCCCACTATATAGCCCAGGAAAGCCTTGAACTCACAGCAATCCTCCTGCCTCTGTCTCCTGAGTGCTGGGATTACAGGCATGAGCCACTGTGCTGGGCATTGTGGTATGTGGTACTGATTGCTGGTGGGCGTGAGTTACCATGCCCAGTATTGTATGTGGTTACCAGGGATTGAACTCAGGACCTTGAGTTTGCAAGGCAGTTGCTAGAACTACTGAGCTAAATCCCTAGCCCCGCACCACAGATCTTTAAAAAATGACCCCAAGTGACTTGAATGAGATATAAAAAATATAAATCATGAAGAAAAAATGATACAGTTTAAAAATTTTGAATCTTGAAATTTGTGTATCAATCTTGAAAACTGTGTAAATACAGTGACAACCATGGTAAAAAAAAGAAAAAAAATGACCCCATTAGAGTACTCAAGGAGGTCTTCCTTGGGGTTTTCTGATGGAGCAAGGCTGAGGCTGTGGCCAAGGAAGTGAAGAGTAGGACCCCCATGAGCCCACTGTCCTCCAGGAATGCTGTCCAGGTGTGAGTTCAGCAACACACTTTGGAAGAAGTTTAGGGAGTAGATGCTGGTTTGGGGGTGTCTCTGCTGAGGGTTTGGAGCAGGCCAACTCAGATATATTTTTCAACCTTGCTTTGTGTCTATGTACCTCCTGGAGTCAGAATAACTCACCAGAAAAATCATTTACCTTTGAAAGGAGCAGAGCTATCAAATGTTGTCTTCTAACCTAACCAATGTCACTTTTCTGTAATGTCAGACTCTTACTCAGCGCGATCGCTTTCCTGACAGAGCTCAGTTCCTCTTCCTAGCTCCCTGGAACAGGAGACCTCAGCTTCAGTTCTCTCACAGACAGGAACTACTTCTAACTCTTGCAGGTGGTCTTGGACCCTGGGCTCTAGACAGCATCTTTTCCTTTCAGCAGTAATTGGCAAGAGTTGTTTCACTATCTCCTCTTTGGCTTTCAATTATGTGAGTAAACAAATCCCTGCAGGGTGAAAGGAGCCTCCAGGACAGTGTGGGCTGGGTGGGAGAGGTGAGTGGCAGGGCCAAGGAAGCACTGTGCACCTGGGAAAGGGTTGAGGGAGAAGTAACCTCTTTGACCTGGACAGAGCGGCTTCCTGGACTCAGAGACTTTCTGGATTTGGATCCTTGGTGGCAGCCAAACTGGACTGACGTGGAGGCTCTTGGAACTGAAGCAAGAGCTTGTACTAGAGAGTACCAGAGGCGACAGGGAGACACAGCCATTCTTGAATAAGAAAGTGACCTAGCAACCCTGGGGTTATGGCTAGGGTCTCATGCAGTCATAAGTGGGGCTTTCCAGAGCTGGCTGGATCTAGAGTGTGTGATGCCGGGTTTAAGTGTGACACTGGGATTAAGGGTGTGTGGTTACTGAATTAGTTCACTGATTGGCCCAGCATAGTTCTGAGTGTGGATAACAGGAGGCCCACCCTGGGTGTTGGTGCTGCCCGCCCCAAGGGCGAAGCATGGGTAGAAGGGACGCAGAAAGAGGGCTGCTGTCATCACTTGCTGCTCATTGCCTCTGCACCTCCTGCCTTCTACCTTCCAGGACATGATTGTTTTTTTGTCCTCAACGATGTCCCTCCGTCATGTGCCACGCAGCCTTTGAGCCAGCTATGGGCTGAAACCTCTACAAACCAAGAGCCAGAAAAAAATCTTTCCTCTTTTCACTTTGAGTGTCAGGCATTGTTTCAGGAATGAGAAAAGTAACTGAGATGACTCTTCAGATTTTTACTGTGTAAGTAGAAGGAAGAGAAGAATGAGAAAGAGAAGTGTGGTCCCGGTCTTCAGACAACTTCCAGTCCAGAGGAAAAGCAAACAGCAGGAGAGTAAATACGGTGAACAAAGAAGCCCCCTGGGTTCTGAGTGGGTGGGGATGAGGGCTTCTAATGTGAGCTAAAGATTGGAGGGGGCTTCCTCGGGGAAGAGATTTTTAAACTGAGACTGGAAACGTGACAACCAGAGGGGACAATAATTTTCTGGATCTCTACAAGGACAGGCACTGTGTATGTTAAAATGCCACAGCTCACTCTTCAGAGACCAAGCCAGTTCTTTTTTCAGTTATGGCAATATTTGGTTAGTTTCCAGGACTCCAGGCAAAAGCTAATTGTGACAGTTGTGAATTATTTAATTGCATTGGGAGTTTCTTACTTTGCTATTTCACTGCTGTTGTCACTGGGCTCGGTCTGAGGAGGTTCCCTGAGGCTCAGATAAGGAACCTAATGGACACTAAACATAGAATGGGGTGGGAGGTCCACTGACCCCTGTCTCAGAAAAAGTTTTCAAGACTAGTCAGTAAGAGGCATAGGAATGGTTTGTTAGGCAGAAATTTAAAAATACATGCTCAAAGAAATAGAATACAGGCCCTTGAGAGAGAACCACATTGTTTCTAGAAAAAGGGAAGATTGATGCTTCTCTTGAAGGCGTAGAAACCCTAGGAAAAGGTACCCCCAAGGTATTTGCCCATTCAACAGGGATGGGCCCATTATTTTTAAATGGCCTAGATGTGCTTTGGATTCTCTCCATCTGATCCCTTTACCCTAGGATCGGGTTACTGCTCTTTACTTATTTTCTCAATGAAACTATAGACTTTCAATATTCCTGAGGGATTTCGGATATGGTAAGTCTGGAAGGGAAGGAGCCTGAATGTAATCAAAGGGATGCGGAGATGCTGATGTGATGCCCCTTGGGTAACTTTGGGTGGGTCCTGAAAGTTGCAGTCTTCTTAAAAGTACAATTTTGGGGGGCTGGGGACTTAGCTCAGTGGTTCTGGTGCCTGCTTTGCAAATGTAAGGCTCTGAGTTTGACCCCTGATACACACACACAAAAAAAGATTAAAAAGTACAATTTTTAGTTATGATGTTTTTGGTCTCCTACATACTTTTTTTTTTTTTTCTTGAGACAGGGTCTCGCTTTGTAGTTCAGGCTGGCCCTGAGCTCACTATGTAGCCCAGGCAAGCCTTGAACTCAGCCATCCTCCTGCCTCTGCCTCCCAAGTGCTGGGATGACAGGTGTGAGCCACCACGCCCGGCCCACCTACATATTCTTAATTCCTTCTACCCTACCTCCATGTTACTCCCCAGTATCTTCTTATAAAGCTCTTTTCTCCCCTCCCCTGTACTTTTTTAGCCATGATTAGTTTTGGTTGCTGGCAACTAATACCCATGATATAACTGATGACAGTACTGGAACTAGGTAAGTTTATTTCTTAATTGTTCCCAAGCTGTGTGTTGTTTTGATGAGCAGTTCAACTGACAGGGTCTGTCCTGTGTTTTTAATTCAGACGTTCAAGTATTGGGGTTGATGGTAGGTTAGATATTTGTCCGTTTCCACCTCGGATTTTACTTCTTTTCCCAACAGTTCTTGTTTAACTTTGGGGGATCCAGCTCTGCCATTCTTTTTCTTTTTTCTTTTTTTTGAGAAAGGGTCTTGCTTTGTAGTTCAGACTGGCCCTGAGCTCACTATGTAGCCCAGGAAAGCCTCGAACTCAGCAATCCTCCTGTCTCTGCCTCCCGAGTGCTGAGATGACAGGTGTAAGCCACCACGCCCGGCACTGTGGAATGTAGTATTGAGTGCTGGTGGGTGTGAGCCACCACGCCCAGCATTGTATGTGGTTACTGGGATCAAACTCAGGACCTTGTGCTTGGGAGGCAGGCGCTGGAACCACTGAGCTAAATCTCCGGCTCAAGTTCTGCCATTCTTAATCACAGGTTTGTACAGATTACCCCAATCCTAGATTTGGGGGTGGCCCTTTGGTTGGGCTTAGGATCTCAGTGCATTTCTTCTTTTATCCACAGTGATTGGTTCAAGGACCAGCCCTAACCCAGGTGCAGGTTGACCAGGGTGGGCAGCCACTTGACAGGCAGAAAGATGAGAGACCAGAGCAATGTACACTAGGTCTTAAAGTTCCCACTCGGAAGCCACTCTTGTTGACTCTGCATGTTCCACTGGCCAGTGTAAGTTCCATGGCTGCACCTGACTTCAGAAACAGAATATCCATGAATAGTGATATTTGGCAGAAGATGTACATTATAACCCAAAGATAGTAGATGTTTGTAAATTGAGAACAGGATCGTCCCATACAGGAATAATAGACAACTGGAACGTGCCTATATCAATAAGTAACCTTTTAAAAAAAAACATACCAAGCATAGATGAGTTTACTGGACAATTAAATGAAACATTTAAGGAAGAAACTATACTAATTCTTTACAATCCTCTTTAGAGTACGGAAGTGGAGGGAATACTCCTAACTCATTCTATGAGGTTAGCATTACCATAATACCATATCCTAAGAGAAACATTAGAAAAAAGAAAACCATTATATTCATCACAAATATAGGTGTACAAATCCTTAAATAACATTGGCAAACTGAACGCAGAAATGTATAAAAATCATTATGTATCATAACCAAATGGGATTGTCTTGGTTACTTTCTCATCACTGGGATGTAATACTTGACACCAACTAAAGGAGGTTTAATTGGCTCAGTTTGTAGAGGTTTCATTCCATCGTTGGGGGTCTCCATGGCAGGGTGGCCTGGCAAGGAAGTGGCCGGCAGTGCGGGGAATGGAGGAGAGGGAGATCAGGGCGGAAGGACGGAGACAGAGCCTTCCAGGCCACACCCTCAGTGACCACCTCCTTCCACCAGGCTTCACCTTTCCACGTTAGTTATAAACTCATCCGTGAGCTAGTCCACTGGTGACTTCCACACCTCCGTGACCCAATCACAGCTATTTCCCCAAACCCCTGCCCAGGAACACATGAGGTCTTGTGGGAGACACCTAGATAAAAGGATATAGAGAACAAGAATTGTAGTGTGTACATACAACACTGGTTGAATATTCAAACATTTATAAATGTGGTACCTCCTGCACTGAGAGCGACAAGGACAAGAACGGGCAGTCCCACCTTGGAGCCGCAGAGCCTGCCCCCTGATGCCCACAGCAAGCAGGCCTGTGCCTCCTTTGGCCCGTGCCGCTCTCCCCTGACTTGGGCAAGCAGGTCTGAGCATTCCCCACACACACACCTTACAAGGATGAGACCAACCGACTCCAAGCCAGCTGTGTGTTTTGCTTCCCCTCTGCGTGGGGCAATAGAGTTGAGGACTAATCAAGTGGTCCCTGAACTCACTATGTAGCCCAGGATAGCATGGAACTAATGGCAATCCTCTTGCCTCAGCCTCTTGCCAAGTTCTGGGATTACAGGTGTGCCAGGTTCAAGTTTTAACTTCTGTTTTCTATTTTTTAAATTATTTTTCTATTTTTTAATTATTTTTACTCTCATCACATTTTTGGGGGCTTGCGTTTTTTGTCCCTTTTTCCTGTTTTACTTTCTTTTCCCTTTTTTCCCCTTTCAACTTTTTAATCTCTTCACTCTTACATTTTGTGTACTTTGTTCTTTTTTCTTGTTCATTCTTTATTGCAATTGTTGACTATTCATTTCCTTTTAGTCTTCTGCAACTTTATTTTCTCTCATAAACCATTAATTTATCATATTTTTGTTTATTAAAAACTCTCTGGCTCCTCACCTATTCTACTTTTACCAGTAGAAATACTAAGCTTTATGAATCTCTAGAAAGCTTCTAAACTGTATGCTTTTCCTTCGAATATTGTTCTATGTTGGTGAAGGTAAAATTGTTCCACTTAGTAGATATTTATTGTAGGTCAATAGAAGGCCAATATTTGGTTTTAGTGTTCATAATGTAGATTTCCTTTCTGTGGCTAAAAGTAGTAATTATTGGTCATCCAGGTTTGTATTTGAGGCTATAATTTATGCTAATTTTATTACTTTAACCAAGATGACATAACTGTTGCTATTTACTGTCCTCTTGGGATGCAAATATCTAGACTGCCTTTGAGTCATCAATAATATTGTGGCCCATTTCTGGACAGCTGGGTGCGTGTCAAACACATTACACCCTCCCATCCCAATTAAATGGAGGTGGCCAGACCCTGGGAGAGAAGCAAAGGCCTATAGTGGGCCATGCCCAGAGGACAACACTAAAAAGTAGGCATCAACTGATGAGGTCTCCACTGTAGAGATGAAGCTTTCTACTTCCATTAGCCTGCAAGGGTCAGCACAAACACAAACAAATAAATGGAAATATGAGAAGATAAGCCAATAAATGCTTCCTGAAACTCCCAACTCCCCTAAAGTTGATTCCTAGGGAATTAAAGGGGAGAGAACCAAAAGCCACATGCTTGACTTATTCAAAATGATAGTAGGGATGATAATAATCACTAAGATATTTGGCAAACTCTCAGAAAATATAAGTAACCATACATTGGGCCACATGACAAAATGATCAGTGTTCTATAGAAGATACTAGCAAAAAGCGATCGGAGCTAAAGAAAACAATCCAAAGCACAAATAAATGGCATAAAAAGAAGCACATAAAAAGGCTCAAAAAGAAATTTGGGAGATTAAAAATTGTATGTTGAGAGTATGTGCAGCAGAAGTGACCAGTGTGAGGGCAGAATGTCCAAACTATAAGACAGGGCTGTTCTTGGTGACTGGTTAGTGAGAAGTACTCTAAAAAGAACAAGAACATTAAAAAAATGATCCAAGAGCTCCTAGATGATACAAAGGAGATGAAGATTAATTGGAATAAGTGAAAAATCAGAAGATATAAAGAAGTGTTTACTGAAATCATAGGAGCAAATCATCTAAATAAGGTAAAGGAATATAAAATAAAGATAAGTGAGGCACATAGAGCCCAAATTAATCACAATTAGAAAAGAACCTCCCAGGACAAATCATGGTTAAAATCCAGAAAGTCCAATATAAAAGCAGTCCACATTTTTACTTGGGTAAAGAAACTGTGTCCTGGGCTGGAGATTTAGCTCAGTGGTTCTGGTGCCTGCCTAGCAAGCACAAGGTACCTGGTTCAATCCCCAGTAACCACATACAACAATACTGGGCATGGTGATTCACACACCAGTAATCAGTATCACATACCATAATGCCAGGCATGGTGGCTCACACCTGTAATCCCAGCACTTGGGAGGAAGAGGCAGGAGGATTGCTGAATTCGAGGCTTGCCTGGGCTACACAGTGAGCTAAAAAAGGAAAAAAAGAAACTATGTCCTTTGTTTTGGAGAATTTCTACCTTGTTTTTCTGATTGTAATGTTGGGTCATTACATGTTCATTACATGTTCCTCTATCACTCGTGTTTTCTGTGTATTTGGCTATATTTGATACCCAGGCATAAGTTTTTCGTAAATGGTGCTGTCACTGGAATAGTTAGTGCCTGGTTAATAGTGAGACTAAAAAAATACTTCATGCATAAATTTAATTCAATAAATTTAAGCTTTATTTTGTTATATAGGATAAGGCAGAAATCTATTGTTTCCTTAGCAACTGACTTTCCTAATCCCATATGTTGGAGTGGAAATTACCTTTTACCACCTGATAGAGATGCTGCCTCTATCAGGAACTTATACTAATATGTACTTGAGTATGGGTTGGGTTTTCCTAGTGTCTTCTGGTGTCAACTCAATCTTAAGTCCAGTTTCACTGTTTTCAATGTGGCATTTTAAAATTTCAGTTTCCAGCTACAATGTATTTTATCTCCTCCCTCTGTCACTCATCCATTTTCAAAATTTTCTTTAGTTTCACATTTAGTTTTCTCCAAGTCTGGTTTTGATACTTGTTGCATTATATTTACTAATACTATTATATTAATAGATGAAGAGTCATTTGTAGTTAGTTTACTCACCAGTAGAGGATGATTGCCTCTCCCCCTCTATGTCCTTACTATCTTGCTATCAGTTGAAAAAAATCTTAACCTGCCAGTTTCACCAATGTTTTCCTCTAGGTTTTTCTGTTGTATGGCTATCTTTGAATAATTTGTAATTTATTTTGGTGTGAGAAGTGAAACAGAGGTCTAGCTCCGTTTTTTTCCCCCCAAATGTCTACCTAATTAATAATCTACCTTTTCCCTGGGAATCTGAAATATCCTTAAGTACTGTATTTATATACATATAAATTTATGTGTAAAGATACATGTATCTCATAATATTTGTCTTCAGCGATCATATTCTCTGCTTTTCTATTCTTTTTCCATACATTTTATTATGACAACAGGTTTTAATAGTGGGTAAAGCTAGATTCCTCTTATCCCTATTATTTTTCATATTTTCTATTCTTATGTTTTTTAAAAGTTAGACTTATAGAGTGATTTCTTCAAATTCTCCCCACACCCCAATCCCTGTTTTACTCTATTTCAATGAACTTAGATTAACATAGGGGGAAAGGACATTTTGACAATATTTTTTCCACATACAGTACAATTCATTAAAAAATCTTTGGCTCTCCGTGGAGCTTTTCCCCCCATTATATTTGATTATTGCTGGCATTCAGAAAAGCTTTTGGATCCTTTGTATTAATCTTCTAGGAGTGTTGTAACAAAGTGCAATGAACTGGCTAAGATACTAGAAATTTATTTTCTCACATTTCTTGGAAGTCCAAAATCAAGATGTCTGCATGGTCATGTTCCTTTGAGACCCTAATGGAGAATCTGTTTCATTCCTTCCTCTGCACTTCCTCTGCATATCACTGTTCCTTGGCTTGTAGCTGTGTAGTTAATCTCTGTTAACAGGTGCCTTCTTCCTGTCTTCATGTAATTATTAGGATATCAGTCATTACCTTAGTGTAACTTTATTTCTCCAAGGACCTATTTCCAAATACATGTCTTTTTTGAGGTTCTAGAGCTCAGGGATACCACATAATTTTGAACAGCATAATTCAACCTCTAATAATTTTATATACTTTAAATGCAAGTTCACTTCCTGATTACTTCTAATTATTTCACAAATGACTATTTCTTGGTACTCACCACCTGGATATAATACAAATTATGTTACTTTTCCAATATGTATTTCTCATTTCTTCTCTTATTGAATCTCGCTGGCTGGAATGGCATGACACCCAGCAACAGGTACATATTAGTACTTAAAAAGTTTCACTCTAAAATTTCATTACTGTAACATTTTAAAAAGCTATCCATTTGTACTTTTTTTGTGAGCTACATTTTCATCCTTTGTCTACTGCTTTCTTACTAATATGAAAGAGTTCTTGGTGCATCACAGATCTTAATCTCGTGACACTGAAAAATATTTATCTGCAAAACTTTGAAAACACCTTGTCAACTACCCAGCAGCTACAGAAAACCACAAAATATAAAAGGGGTACAGCTCTACTGTGATATAAATTATACCTTTCTGTGCAACTGTCCAATACATGAACAAATCCTCAAGCTTTAAGGGCAGTAAGATGAATAATGGAGTGCAACGCAGGCTCCTATGAAGGACTCTTGAAAATCTCAAGCACACTAATACTTATAATTTGTTTCATAGTATACCGTTCCTAAACCATTCAATTTCTTTGCAGCTGAAGCACTCAAAGGAGCTCCAAGGACTAAATGATCCGATTAACCCTTTAGTACCAAAGGCTTCGCAGAATTTGTGGTCCCATATGTGTCAAGTTTCCACAGACATTTAAAGGCCCCAATTTACTATCAAAGGATTAATCTGTCCTTGGTTTATCTAAATGACCAAATAATAAGATTTAAGTGATAACCAGCTGTAGGATATGTCCTTATTAAATTTGATAGGATATTTTAAAAGCCAAGTAATGTAATGAAGTTTGCAAAGTGATTTAGATTAAACAGGTTTGACTGCTCAATTTGGAAGAAATTCAGTGCTCAGGTATGGGAATGGAGGCAATTTTTAAATATTAGGCTTTCAATGTTGCTGACCAGAAAGCTGAGGTATTAAGTATTATACTGCTTGAGCCATTTTTATTATTCATAAGCTAAATATGTGCTTATTTTAGCAGTAATATTTCCCTTCCCCCAACTCTCAACCTTCTCAAGGAGCTGTTTCTAGGACTTAATTACCCAACACAGGATAGGAGTACTGATATTAAACCTGTATGTCTTAGAAGCTCAGCTAGAAAGCCTGCCCAGAACCACAGAGGGACCTCTGTACAAAGACTGCTCTCCCTACTAGCCAAGACTGTGTAAGTGAAGATGCCAGGACTCGGGAATGCATACAATGATCGGAAAACCAGTCTGCATTTGGTCACTTCACGCATCCTACATCGTCGATCTTTCTGCTTTCACTTTCTTACTCAAAAATCATGTGCCTTTTGCTACAAAGAAATACAGGTTAAAGCAGGCTTACCAAATAAATCTGTCACTGTATGCTTCTGTTTTGCCTATCTTCTCTTTGGAGCCACTGCATTTTTCTGTGTAAGGATTAAAGGCATATTACAGATCCTAAATGACTACACTTGACCTTGATACTTCATACCTGCAGTGTGCAAAATTCTGCACACAGTCAACTAATATGCATATACAGAAATCCACACATAGAATTCATGTATGTATAAACACACACGGATTTTTCATAAATAGAATATTCTTGTGTTACAACAATGTTTCTCTCATAATTCAGTAGCACAGGGTGAAATCAACTAGTGGTCAAGATCACTATTAAAAAGGGCCGGAGGGTTAGCTCAGTGGTTCTGGCGCCTGCCTCACAAGCGCAAGGTCCTGAGTTTGATCCCCGGTAACCACATAGAATGCTGGGCGTGGAGACTCACGCCCACCAGCAATCAATACCACATCCCACAATGCCAGGCGTGGTGGCTCACACCTGTAATCCCAGCACATGGGAGGCAGAGGCAGGAGGATTGCTGAGTTCGAGGCTCACCTGGGCTACATAGTGAGCTCAGGTCCAGCCTGAACTACAAAGCGAGACCCTGTCTCAAAAAATAAATAAATAAATAAATAAATAAATAAATAAATAAATAAAAGATCACTATTAAAAAGATGAAACAAGAAATTGTTCACACTAAGATTATATATTGTTTTAAGCATGTAATGAGTCACAATAAAAAGTATTTCTTGTGGTTTGTGGTCAGAAGACTTTAAAAAATACCATATTTTAAGTGTGTTAGTAACGTGGTAGAATTCTTAGCATTTTCTCATTCCAGAGGTTACAGATATTCTTGTTTTTTTTTCTCTACAAATGTTGCTTCATGTTGGGTGGATAGCAGGTTTGGGGGCAGTTCAAAAAGGAAAAATTACTTTCGTTAACTTATTTTTATCTACTATTACATAGTTGCTGTGAAGTGAAAGCTCAAAAACAAAGTAATGCTGTATCAGCTACAAATGATCTGCAAGTGCCTCTCCTGGTGATCATGAAATCTAAGGGGTGTACTAAACATCACCCAAAATAAATTCTTCACACAGTGTTAAATATCTTGTGTTTCTTATTACTATCTGGAAAGGAAAAAAGTATAAAATCTGTAGTTAAGATATAAATTCTCTAAGGATATATTTCTTTTCATCTGCTTGTCACAGATAGTTTTTCTTTCCTAGGCTTTTTGGAAAGAAAATGATTTTTCAGCAACCAAGATATGGGGCTTTGCTCTACACAAAACTACTCTTCAGAATTTTTCTCTGGAAGGACAAATATAATCTTACTTTTCAAATGTTCTGTTCTCTTCAAGCTTTAGTCAAGCAACCACTACAGGAAATTAGGCATAATATTGAAATGAGATGTTAAATATTTTACAAAATATTTAAAACAATTTAAAAGAAATCCTATTTGAAACATTGCCCTCCCTCCTTCAAGAAAAAAAGCCACTCTGTTCTTCTGGTGCTTGATATAAATCACAAAGTGAACAAGAGACTTTCAATTCTCTTGGTACTCAAATCTCTAATACTGAGCATAAGCATCAAATTTTACACTGCGATTACAGCTAGTTCTTATTTTCTCAACTCTTTCCCCAACCCAAATTCTTTTTTCTTTTTCTTTTTTTTTTCTTTTTGAGACAGGGTCTCGCTTTGTAGTTCAGGTTGGCTCTGAGC
Source organism: Thryonomys swinderianus (assembly GCA_004025085.1). Classification (NCBI taxonomy): domain Eukaryota; kingdom Metazoa; phylum Chordata; class Mammalia; order Rodentia; family Thryonomyidae; genus Thryonomys; species Thryonomys swinderianus. The sequence continues at coordinate 18,267 of PVIC010028099.1, forward strand.
TCACTATATAGTCCAGGCAAGCCTCGAACTCAGCAATCCTCCTGCCTCTGCCTCCCGAGTGCTGGGATTACAGGCGTGAGCCACCATGTCCGGCAACCCAAATTCTTTTAAATGGCATGCACCATGTTTTGAAACAATATTCCAATTTAGAAATGCATTTGGTATGTTATTCTTCAAAGAAATAATTTTTGGTATGTAATAATCTATGCTTTATACAGCACAATCTTTACAAATAATGTAAATAATTTTTCTTTGATATTGAAAGATTCAAAATACTATATATATACACACACATACATATATATATGTATATATGTGCTATGGATTCTAATGATCCCCTGAAACTTCCAAAATCAGATCAATCATACTACCACAGTAAATACTTTTTCCAGCAAAAGTCCAAATTCTTTTTTCTAGTTTTGAGTTTTTAAGTTTAAATGTTATTTAAGTTATTTTGGCTCATCATTACATTAATGCTTTTTACATTAATTTGGTTGATAATAGCTCAACCACATGTTCTAGTTACAGTATAGAGAACACTAAATGGAAAATAAACTCAAATAGGTAATAGGCTTACAGTTGTACTGGACAAACACTTTGTGATAAAAGGAAACTCTTTTTCAGTCTAGATAATCATTTGGCTATGGTGACATATGCTGGAGTTGGCTTATCTCTTCTTATTCTGTATTCAGAGATATTGTGTCAATAGTTTGAAATTGGTCATAACAGAAGTAAGCTGTAGAAACTGGCAAAAGCTGCAGGCCAGAGGTTCCTTTTCCATTCTACAGAGTCTCTGCACATTTTCCAAGATATCACTAGCAACAGCTATTATTCTCTTAAAATACAGTTCAATTCTTCAATGTTCATAAGAAGCTTATTTGAAAGTCTAAATGTTTCCTGGGCGAATTTGTCTTTTGAAAGAAGATGTACATATTTCTCATTTGTTTATAGTATTGGAAATGGTATATATCTTCATGCAGAGATAACTATGTGAGTTCTATAAAGAATTATATCCCATTCATTATAAATTGCTTAAAATGTGGGTTTTCTTAATCTAAGAAACAAAGAAGATACTGTATTAACTCATTCCAAGCTTAAGAAGCATAGTATTTCAAAAGAAATGCTCTTACCAGAAATGTCTGTGATTTAATAAGAAGTTAATAAAAATTTTGTAAAGTATGAAATAAACAATTTTATTAGATGAATTGATTTACTTGACACATTAAATTATGCAAAGAAACATATCTGCAACTGCATAAAAAGAATGACATTCTCATACTACTCAAATACCCAGCAGAGGTAAAAATAATGAACTGTAGAATGGACCCCAGGATTTAATGCAAAAACCCTCTGTACAGAAGTTTCAGGCCTCTAACTTCACTGAATCCAAAACTAAACGTGCTTCTTTATATTCTTCAGCTTCTTCCAAGTCCTTTTCACTTTCCTAAAATGAAATATAATGGTAATTAGGTTTATCCTTCTGTAATGTCAGAACTTTGTTACATAGAAATATTACAACCACAGTTAGTGGAAATAACTCAAGAGTCCCAGAAGCCCAAGTCTTTTCTAAATATATCACAGTTCTCTTACTTCATTAGAGGGGAATGGAAGAAATAAAAGTTTTTGTTTCCCACTGTATAGTTTCATAAAATATATTCTTATAATGAATTAGTGTCACTGAAAATAGTTAAGTAATTAAAAATCCTCAAAAACTGTAAGAAATTTTTATTCTCATGCTGTCAATGAGAATATATCATCACTATTCAGAAAAGATTATTAAAAATGAAAGGATCTTGCAAATATGAAAACACTCAAGTAAAAATAATGCTCCAACTACTCAATTTCAGAGGTGGTCACACCAGTTAAAATAAGCGTTGAATTAGAAAAGTGAATTATCTGTTTGTTAATGAGTGTTATGTATCCTACATGAAAAAGAACAAAATACTAACCTCTTTCTCATATTTTCTGATACTTAGAGGTTTTCCACGAGACTGACAAACAGTAAACTTTAATATTTTGTGATGATTAACAAATATCTAAATTATTACACATAGAACAGTTTTATTTTTGAATCAAATTATAGTTCTAATTTAATGTTACAGTTTCAATTGAAATTTTAATTCATGTCAATAAAAGATGGTGATATATGGTTATAAAGGGAATAAGGTATATATTTAGTATGAAAATTTAAAACTGAAAGACTGAGAATTTGCTTAACTCCCCAATAGATAAGAATTTCTTAAATCTTTATAATAGATTTTAACATGTCTCTATATTCTGTTAATAAATTTAAGCTCTCAGGGTAGTTACTGTTGAATATATCATCCTGCACACAAATACACCATCCAAAACATTTATTTTCAAACAATTCATATTATTTTCTCAGGTACTAGATTTATGAAAGGAAAGAAAAACCATTTAAATTGGTAGGTAATATAAATGGTACTTCTTAACTCAGTAATTATTTCCTATCTTCTGTTTCAAAACCTGGCTTCTTTTTTTAGGTAACAATTATTATGAAAATAAGTAATCAATTTAATAGTTATCAATTTAATTATCATTTAAATTTTTAATTGACAGTTATGGAATTCTGCATCAAAATTACCATACAGTTAATTACTTTTCTCTTTTTCTTCTACATATGTAGTCCTAGGGTGGTGGGAAAACAAACCTCATTGTCTTTCAATGACTACATATGATCATGCAGAGAAACCTTTTCATCACTGAGGGCAATGACTACAAATCAGGAAAAAACAGCCATGTACCTACTAAATAATATTTGCTTAAAAAATACAATCATAAATATAATCTTAAAGGCATATGTATATAGAGTGTGGGAAGGTTGTAGGGTGGGTAGGGAAATGGGTAAAAGTGAGAATTAACTCATGTCATATACTGGTACAAATTCCCAATTTTGAGTGTGATCATGATGTGTATGTAAAATGTGCCAATAAAGAATTCAATTAAAAAAAAGAAATACAAACACAAAATAAGATTAGTAAAGGAACCATTGGAGTTAAATGACAACAACACAGGCTTGTATGAAATACTATGACTTCTTTCTATTAAGATGGCCTTTTATTTATAATTAGAATCATTTATAAGCTGACTTAATCCTTGTATCTCAAACCATTTAAACAACTAAGAACGGTAAGTGTCACCTGCTCCCATTTTTGTAACCGTTCCCCACATTATCTTTGTTTCCTCCTTTTTCTCAAATTGACTTAGACTGGACTCAGAGGATTTCAGATCTTTTAATAAAGTACTAAATTCATCTGAAACACTGGATCCTTTTAAATTTCAAACAGTTAACTCACATATGTCAAAAATATGAAATGAAAGCCAAATAATTTAAGATATTGTTGAACAATACTGATACTATGAATACCTGCTTATCATAAGTCAAAGCTTAATTTAACTAAGTTTAAGTAGAATAAACATGCTAGAAGAATATTTTTACTGGAATCACAACTCAAAACATTTACACTCCACAAATTATTTAAAAGTATACTGGTATAGCTAAGTATTAAATATTCATATTTTATACTCTCCATGTATTAGTTTGAAAAAAATCTAAGCATAAAACAGAAAATTCTTTACTTACTAATATTTGCTGAAGATCAGTATAAGCTGCCTCTAACCTACGCTGGCAATCAGGGATCATCATCCGGGACTCTTGCAGTATCTCTGCCTAGAACAAGAACATCTATGAAACATGTAGAGATGATAGGATGTAAATGTGTCTAGATGACACCTTGGTAAATACCTAATTATTAAATGGTTCAATATTTTGAAGTAAACTGTGTTTATTAGGAGTCAGAAAGACTATCCTATTATAACATATAAAGTGCAAGTTTTAGAACTTATAATAAAGTTTTCTGTTTTTGGGTAACCACCTTTTCATGGTAAGTGAAAATTAACTGGAAAAGCTTTTCATAGACCATTTATTTAAAAAGGCCATTTAAAATAAACTATTTCCCCTGCTGTCACAAAGCACCTTTATCCAAAATGGGATCAGCTGGTTATATAAATATCTCCTGCATCTTTTGAGTAATAAAGAAAAACAGTGTTCAGATAATATCACATGGAGATAATTACTGCATGAAAAAAGTTATTGAGTTATTGATCACATCGTGTGCACACTGCAGGAGGTTCTCACTGAAAGACAGAGGTAAAGAGAAATGAAAAGCAAAGACCAGCAGGTTCATATTTTTGATGCTTATCATGCATAAAAAGTTATTACTTATCCTTGTGCTTCATTTTAGAAGAGAGATTATTCTCACCATGCAGTTGGAGCCAAATTACCAATGCAGCACCCCTCTGAATCTGAACTTCCTGCCTATCCCTCTCGAAGACAAACATTACTGAATTAAACGCAGGACTATTTATATAGTATAGAGGATGTTTTTGGACTTAAAATTCACTATTCAAAGCTGGCCTGTAACATATCAAATCATGAAAGAAAAAATTAAATCAATGACTGGGAAACCCAGTCAATAAGTTAGTGTCAGTCACTGCACAGAATGAAGACTTTTTTCTTAAGGAAGCCTCATTTCTTTTCTTTTTTTTTTTTTTTTTTTTTTTTTTTTTTTGCTTTTTGGAGACAGGGTCTCGCTTTGTAGTTCAGGTTGGCCCTGAGCTCACTATGGTGCCCAGGCAAGCCGCCGCGAACTCAGCAATCCTCCCGTCTCTGCCTCCCGAGTGCTGGGATTACAGGCGTGAGCCACCACGCCCAGCATTATATGTGGTTACCGGGGATTGAACTCAGGTCCTTGCGCTTGCAAGGCAGGCACCAGAACCACTGAGCTAACCCTCCGGCCCCCTCATTTCTTTATAATAGTCTCCAAGAGAGACACAGATATCTTAAAATTTATTTCCAAAAAGCAATGTTTGATCAAATACCTTCTTAGAAATAGATACAACATCTGAACATTAAGGTTTATCAAGTAACTCATACAAAATAAAAAATATGTAACTTAATGATAATACATAATGCTGTATTGAATAGAAACCTCTGTAAGTATCAGTATGTTCATTCCTTCCCTCGTAGTTTTGTCAGAGCTCACACTGTAAACAAAAATCAGAATTATGGTGGGCAGGGGGGTGGGATTTAGCTCAGTGGTTCTGGTTTCTGCCTTTCAAGTGCAAATCCTGAATTTGATCC